>JAZGTJ010000558.1:321-95131 GCA_036877575.1 Botia almorhae | reverse complement strand
GATATAGTTTGTATATACAAGTCATTTTTTCCTCAAGTTTATGTCTCTGTGAGGGACAGTTTAACTTGTGTCACCACAGAGTTCTGGGGGAAAATCTATTAATGAAAGGTGATAATAATTTCCACTATATCACAAGTTGTTAAAGGATGTGAATACTGTGATAGAGGTTTTGTTTTGAAGACACTGTGATTTTATTAGTGGAGGTCAGTGTGAGGTTAGTACCTCTTGGGTATTGGCGGTGGTCTAGTGTTGATGTTGGCCGCTGTGTGTGGCGTTCAGTGTAATAACATGCTGGATTTCAAGGGTTACATCACGGCTGCTTCAGAACAGAAGAAGCTGTTTTATAATGTAAGTGAAGGTCATGGATCTGCGTCCACTCTCCTGAGCTTCAGTGTGAGGACCTTTAGTTGCTGAAGCACAAGTGTGTGTGTGTGTGTGTGTGTGTGTGTGAATACAATCAGGAGGTCTGGACGTGTCGTCCTCACTAATACACACATAACACTCTCTGTACTGCCACTACACACTTTAATCCTCATAGTACTGCTGCCCACAGCTCTGATTACTGTACATTCACAACATCCCCATGAGTGTAAATACAACCCTTTAACAGAAGTCTTGAATTTGATATAGAACATGAATACGAGGACATACTTGTAATAGCACTCGGTTTTGTTTTGTTGACATCATTTAGTGAGTAATCTTTTCATCAGGTCGAATAATGTCGCGCATGTTTGGTGCTGTGTGTCCCGCAGAACGCGTTCGTGCAGCTGTCTCTGGCCTTCCGCAACGACAACTACACGCTGGAGTCGCGGCTGAAGCAGGCGGAGCGGGAGCGCGGTCTGACGGAGGAGAACACGGAGAAGGAGCTGGAGGAGTTTAAAGGCGCCCTCAAGGTTAGAACTGATGACCAACGAGCCGGCAGACGCGCCGGGAATGAACTGCATGTAACGGGAGCTGTGTGTCTTTCCAGAGCACCGCGCCGCTGTTGCAGAACGCCGAGCAGAGAGAACTCTACCAGCAGCTCATAGAAACGGTCGCGGTTCTGCATCGTCTGACCAATCGCCTCTCCAGCCGGGCAGAGATGGTCGGAGCTGTGCGACAGGTGAGATGCGCGGACGTCAGCGGAGGTCGGCCTGCGCTTCCTGTCAGCTGCCGAGGGTCCCCAAATGCCCCCTATTTCAACTTTATTACGGAAACTCAGGATGAAAGTGGCCGGGCTGTTTTTATGAGAACATTGGCCTTCGTGGAGTATAGCGAGGCCACGAGAATGTTTATTTTCCAACAGATTTAGTTCAGTGTTATGCTGGCCCTTGGGTTAACCTGCAAGCCAAAGTAAACCAAATAAATGGAAAGGCATTCAGTGGTGTGTTGCCAGTGGCGACACTGTTAATATAAGGCTGTGTATTTCTTTGGGCTTTACTGGAAGCCTCTACAGTTTACTAAATCTCATATTTGCTGATATAATATCAGAATACAGTTAGTTTTGTTTAAGTGGGTATTTACTAGACCAGCGTCCTCTACGTGCGTCATGTTTTAATAACTAAAATGGCACTTTATTTAAATCACATTGTCATTAGAATATTCAGAATTGAACCTTTTCTGACAGTACCAGCGGTGCGGAGATTTGAGTGTGTTAGTCAGACTTTAAATCAGTTGTGATCATTTGCTCAACAGAGTTTAAGACTTTCTGCATAGCTTGATTTTTCAGACAGCTTGTTTTAGACAATCATTTGCGCTCAGTTTTTGTAAGTCTATGATAAACTGAATGTTTGGACCGTGACAGGAGAAGAGGATGAACAAGGCCACTGAAGTGATGATGCAGTACGTGGAGAATCTGAAGAGAACGTATGAGAAGGATCACGCTGAGCTGATGGAATTCAAGAAACTGGCCAACCAGAACTCCAACCGCTGCTACGGGGGCTCTATAGACACTGGAGGTAGATACACATCACCCATGAGCTCAGATCTACAGCTCTGTTTCTCCAGCACCTGACAGGAGTGTGTGTACACCATGTGTTTCATTCTGTACAGATGATGGTGTTCAGCGCACATCAAGATCCATGTCAGTGCAGATGGGGAAGGTAGATCACTCTGACACTCTTAACAAATAAATGTTCCAGAACGGTTTTGTGGTCAGATGCTGTTGGAGAACCTTTCTTGTGAAGGAAAGAGTCTTTTCACAGGTCCCAGTTTGGGCACAGATGTTGGTTTTGTGGGCGATTGAATTGAGTTGTTCTGTTGGTATAAAGCAGCACAGGATTGAACAGTGTTCTGATGGGAATGTGATGTTTTCTCTTCAAGGCCTTGCCCAGAAGAAGAGTCAGTGTGGCTGTAGTTCCTAAATTTAATCTGCTGAACATCCCCGGGCAGACGCTGGCCCCTTCAGCTGCTCCCAGTGCACTTCCTGTGCTGGTGAGTCTCAAACATACAGCCTGCTGTCATGCAGTCTGTCAGAGCCTCACGAAATAAATGATGCTTTCTCTTTAACTTTCCTACTAATGACAAATCTCTGTTCCTTCTTTTTTATTCAGTGTGAGACACTCAACACCATTAAAAATGGCAGTTCGTCAGACTCCACACAACAAGATGTGCTTGAGAAGAAGTGAGTCTGTATCGCCTCTGTGCACGAGCACAGCATGTCTCCTAACTGCACATACAGCGCATACTAACTGCACATATGGTGCATACTAACTGCACATACAGCGCATACTAACTGCACATACAGCCTGTCCCAGTTTCCCTAAAACAAAGAGTCAGATTGAGTCTTATTATTGAGATGGAGATCCTCATCAATGACAGGAGAGTGATGATGTTTACATGGTAAACAGGAAACCCATCTAAAGAAGATTATCCACCTATAGTATGATTTATATAACTCATGAAACATTTTACCATGTTCTTAAAATACCACACAAACATCCTACAAAATCACATCTGTATTCAGTTTTATATCCTATTTTGTGTTTCAATCTAAACATCTTGATGGGAATGTTTGAGAAAAACATACAGCAGTGTGTTAACTTACTGTGTTAACAAGTACAGTAACTTGTCCAGATAGCAGGCGTTAACTCAAAAACAAGACAAGACAATAACACGTTTCCTAACATGTTCTTGGGGAGGTTCTATAGCCAGGCTTTGACAAAGGTGTGAAATAAAAAACAAACAGGTAGCGGCTTCTGTTTTTAAGTGGCTCCATTAGGAAAGAGTCTCATGGTTATTACAAGTGAAGCAGTTCGTTAACACACTTGATCTGCGTAATGGACACTGTTTTATTGCTCCAGCACTGACTATTCTTTCCTGTGTGAAACAAAGCAATGGAAACCGTTTGATGGAACAGGAAAGTGAAGCCATGCCAACCAAAGTTCTCTGCAATCCAGAGAAAATTCCAGAAGAGATCAGAGCCAAGATTGAAGAAGAGGCCTTTAACAAAGGGTACGATCATAAACACTTAATAAATCACACTGTTACAGATAACAACCACTGACTCTGCATCAGTCTGTCACAGGAAACATGTTTAATACCCTTAAATATGGTGAAATGTTATGTAAAAGGACTATAGAAGGACTCTGAAAGCATTGTTTTAATTGCGTTGAAAATGTAGGTCTGTATCAAAGTCCTAATAATAATAATAATAATAATGAATGAGGACATTCCACTTCACTAATAACCCAATGAACAAAAAATGACACGTTACACCTGAGAAAGGCACCTGATTCAAGCACTGTACATTTCAAGCCTATTAGAAAGGAAACGATTGCATGTTTATGACTGTAAGTTACCTGATGATATGTGCTGCTCTGTAGGTACCAGGAGGGACTTAAGAGGAGTAAAGAACTTGAAGAACTAAAGGAGAATGAGGAGAAAACCGAGAGGCAGATGGAGTGTGAGGAGGAGGTCAGAGAAGATGCTGATGAAGACAGAGAGCCCAACAGGTGAGTGTGATGTAGGAGCTGCTGTTTTACACTGATTTACACTGGAGTGGAACATGTGATCATGTCTTATTTCCATTACTGCAGCAGGTATGAGGAAACCCTGAAGGTCATTGACCGGATATTCCCAAAGGTGTTCAGACACAACCGTTTGCTTTGGATTGTCCTCACGTTGTTCTTTGTTTCATTCGTAATTGTGAATATCATGAGCTTCTTCAGTAACCGTTATAGTGAAAGTGGAGACACGTCTGCAGAGACATCTGCCGTCACAGGAAAGAAGTTTTTTGGACTGAATGTGGGGTCCAAGAGCCCAGCTCCAGAATGAAATCATTCCCATCTTCACAAAGATCTGAACTGACACCTGGATATTCCTCTCTCTTCAAACACAACTCATGTGGTTTCTGTGAGTCTTTCACACTGCAGATAGCTGATCTGTTTGTTATTGTTTAGGGACCAAGTGTGAAAAAACAGACGTGCAATGCAAAGGAAATTGACTTTACTTGAGGGAAAGTTGGGATTTCTTGTTATTGAGCAGAGATATTTTATGAGACTGATGTCACATTTGACAGATATATGATTATACCACTCAAACCTTATTACTGAAAATTCTCAGGTTTTGTGAAATATATATTTGAAATATTAAGTACAATATTTAAAACAATGTTTTAAAGTCTTTGCAGTTGTTTGTTGTTGATTTGATTTAACATTCCAGTGTAGATCTTAAAGTGCAATATTTTGCAACTTAAAGTTGACTGTTAATTTTAACAGTACAGATTTTTTCACAATTTTAAAGAGCACTTTTAACTAGCATGAAAGATTTCATATTTGCACTTGTGTGCTTGTGTTTACTGTTGTGTCTACACATCACCTTGTAATAAAGGTGTTTTACAATCAGATGCGCCTATTTCTGGGAGTTCTTTACTGTTCCAAAGATACATTGGTGAATTTTATGAAAAAAAGTGTTGTGTTTTACATTAAAATCAAAAGAAGATAAAAAAATTTGCATAAAGATAATGAAGCATTTTATGAACATTTTTTTCTTTAACATTTTTGTGATATGGACATTTTTGCATTATTGACATCAGCATAAATACAGTACAAGAAAAACAACCACAATATACAAACACCAAGCAATTTAAACATATCTTACAGTAATGTAAATGACAGTAATTGTTTTGTATCATTTCCTGGCAGTGAGATGATGATGTGTAGGTGGGGGTGATGTTTTGCCGGAAGTGGGACAGAACAGGAAAAGAGATGAACATCACTGCTGATATTCCAGCACTGGGGGAGCAGGAGGAAATTGTCCATTTGTGAGACCAAAGCCAAACAAACAATCATAAAATCACATCAATAATCTTGCCTTCATCTTCATAAACACTGGAAAATATTTCCAAAGTTACATGATGGTGGCCATGGAGACAAAATAGCTTTGAAGCCCTATGAGAAAGCTGGAAATGTTAATATTAACTGAAACATTTCTCATTAAATTCTCCCAACACTACATTATCTGGACCATTTCCTCCATGTTCACTTTAAATCTCTTACTTTAAATCTTCTCTTAATGCATGTCAACAATTGTCTCATTTGTGTCTACTTAAATTTCTTCTAAGAAGTCCTAGGAGGAGCATCTCAAAGTTAATGCTTAAACAAAGTGTAATTAAAACCTCCATTAATTCTCCAGAGACAATAATACAGCAACATCTTAATACATTTGACAGACGCTTTTATCCAAAGCGACTTACAGTGCATTCAAGATATACAATTTACCAGTACACACGTTCCCTGCCAATCAAACCCACAACCTCTGTGCTGCTAACGCACGACTCAGTTAACCTGTTAAGCTACAGCAACACTCCATAAGAACATGTCCTGGATTTCCTTTCTTCAATGTGTGGCACAGTGCGTCAGCAGCCCTTCAGTCGTCACACAGTCATCCTTTCTCCCTGGCCTGAAGGGAACTTCTGAAGAGCTCGCTCCAGAGTTGCCAGCACGCCTCCTGTTTCCTCTTCCCTGGCACAGCAGCTTGGTCATGACACTTTGTACAGGTCATTAATGAAATAACCGCCCCTTCACACACTGACCGCACCCCTGGGGAGTTTAGCCTTCCTATAACCTCTCCATTCAGCTCGGGGTGCAGATCACCAAACACTTTGCTCAGAAACTGTGTGTGTACAGACTTCAGCAACATGGCAAGTGTCTGGCAGCTGCTGCTTTGGAGTGGTTTATGTGTGTCCTGTGTGTCTATGAATCTCCAGTTAATTAAAGGTAAGCTCGGTTATGTGTGCTGCTGTAGTGACAGTATTGTTTGTGATATTTGCTGTTTGTCTACATTATGTCTAGATTAAAGGGGATGATTAGAAATGAATTTGCATGCTAAAAAGACCAGCAGGAATGTCTATGCTGGTCCAGGCTGGATTATGCTGGTTTGGTGCTGGTCAACCTGGAAAACCAGGTTATCTATGATGTTTACAAGAAAAACACATCTTAGTCTTTTTATTAAATCTGATCTAAATCTTTTCTGGTCAAGCTTGTTAAGAAGTCTGTTGAGAAAAGCAGCTCATCAGCATCCAAACTACGACATGCTCAACAAAACTGTGCTGCTAAAAAATAAACTTTTTTATAAACGTTGACTCTGATCTTCAGCGGTGCTACAGCATAAGTGTAAATAACAATAATTATGTTCTATGTCTTTCTCTCGGATGAGCAGTGCAGCCTAAACAAGCTGTCTCTGGTGTATTTGAAGCATCTCTGCGAAACACTTACGCATTAAATGCATCAGCAGCCAGAGACGTTTGCGAGCGTCTTGGTGTGACTATTGCAAGCAAAGCGCAGGTGGAAGCGGCTCTGAAACATGGGCTGGAAACATGCAGGTACAGACTTCAGTTATTTGTGTTCCTGTATAATGAAGCAAATGACACTTTTATCAAGCGATCAGTGTTTGTTCTGAATGATTTGAATCTCAGGTTTGGGTGGGTGGATGAGCAGATTGCTGTTGTTCCGCGACTTCACATGAAATCAAACTGTGGCAATGGAAATGTCGGGCTGGTGGTGTGGCGTGCAGATCTTAGCAGAGGGTTTGACGTCTTCTGCTTTAATTCAACAGGTAAAATATTTTAGTTTTGGTTGTGTGTCATTTTTAGTTTGTGTGATTGAGGTTTAAAATTGTTATTTGGTGTATTAAAAACACTTTAAGATGAAGAAAAGGAGCAAGAGAAAATGTCCTCTAAGAGAAGGAGTGGCAATAAGTGATTATCATTATGTGATTGGTTATTATATTTAGTGATTGAGTCATCAGATTGATCAAGTGACGCCGCCCCTCTTTACCTCGGATCAATAGTCATGATTGCAAATTAACTCTCACTGTTAATAGATCCTTACAGTGCATTATAAGAACACAAGCTCATGATTACTGTCTGATCAATGTTTTAATGCACTTCCTTCCGAGGTCGTGTCAATCGGCATCACAAGTTGTTAGCATGCCAGGGAAATGGGATGTTCTGGAAATGACATCATCATAGATTTGTTTCCTATAAGGGCCACAGATGAGGTCAAAGGAAGGAAGTGAGCAGGATAAATTGGCAAATATTTGAACTAGGAAAACGTCAGAGCCACTCATATTTGGTTTAATTACTGTGTCTATTTTGTAGCAAGTCTAAACTGGTTCTGTTTGTAGATTTCGAGATCCAGAATCAGGCTTCCATGACCACAGACCGAAGCAGCACACATTTGCCAAAGAGAACCCCTCCCAAACTTTCCTCATCATCTCCACTGCGTTCCTCCTCTGTTCCTTACACACTCTCTCCCAGTCCCCTCCTGATTTACACAGAGGACAGAGAGAAACACTTGGCTGTCAGTGATAGGCCAGCTTCAGGCGGTAAGGACTTCCTGGTACTGATGCTTACAGGTGTGAGCAAAGTTATTACTCAAGTCAACAGAAATGCTTCTTATTCACTGTTTCTCTCATTTGATCCTCAGCTGTTCCAGTTGCCTTACTAATCACAGTCAGCTTTGTAGTCCTGCTGGCTGTATTTCTAGCACCGTACTATTCCAAAATGTAAGTCACTTTTAATACTTACCGGCAAAGTGTTTTGCTCTAGGAGCTTTAGCTAGTAAGAGGGACATAACGTGCACTCTGTAATTATTTGCTTTGCAAAAAAAGGTTCAACACTTAAATAAGTACAAAAATCCTGTGCACGCACATAAGATGACGAGTCGTATAAGTTGTCAGATAAAAGCTGTTGTGTTTTACATGTGGTGGGTCACCTCATGGGGGCGCCATATTGAAATCACATAACCAGCCAAACACTCAGAGTAAACCCCAGATTAACAGACACTGTCTATGCAGAATTAATTACTCATGTCTGACTGTGACAAGCACAAATCTATAATGACGTCTGTAACCAAAAACTTAATGTCTGTATTAGTGTAAGATGACTGTCAGTATTAGCTAGCTCAGCAGAATGAATTAATACTGAGTGCAGCTACAATTGTGAAGTATCTTTACATGAGACTTTTGACCTCCAGAAACAGAACCTGCCGGAGGTTCTGTAATGAAAAGCAGCAGCAGCAGGAGAACATTGAGACACAAGTCTGTGACCTTCAGAAGTCACAGGAGCAGAACTCTGACCTGCAGGAGGAAGAAAACAGCAGCAGCTGCTCTTCAGACCAACACTGAATCTGGTGCTGTTATGTGGTATTATGGGATGTTGTCTGTGTGTCACGTTAGTGAACTTCTGAAACTAAAAATATAAAGAGGCACAAATGTGTTTATTTATAAATGGCAACTGGTGTGTTTTTTGATTGTTTTTATTACATTATTGTTTATTATTTTGCTACTTTTTTGTATATTTACTTTAAACACATTTTTAAAAATAATTCGGAGTGTTTTTCAGCTTGAGGATGCACTGACCTGACGTCATTCATCAAAACTTTTTACAATCATCTTTTTACAAAAATCATTTTACAGAAGATGGTGCTGAGTCAAAAATCAAATACTCTTTGTCTTTATTTATCTCTAGTTTTACAACTGAAAACAGTGAAACCACTGTTTGTCACCCAAATTTTTTATCTGTTTTCTCAGTTTAAATAGCTGAGATCTGTTTAATACTGTCAACATAATGTAATTATTGTTTGTCACATAAATACTGTGCGATATTACTAAATTTATTTTTAAAATGGCAAACGTGTTATGTATGCTGAAGGCTTGATGATTTTTTCTGGAATTTGCAAAACTGGCCACTCGGATGCTCCAAAACGCCACTTAGTATTACGCGTCATGACGCGTCATTCCCGCATCCGCGTCCTCGCCTCATGTTTGCGGCTGATTGCGAATGATCTTAATTGATGGACCGCTATGAAGACATCAGCAGTCCGGCGCCGAGAAACGAGAAAAGGCCACAATGAACCCGTGCGTCACTTTCAGGTACCTTCAATATCCCGTGCATCTTTTTTTGGCTGTTGACGTTAATAACGTACGGAGCCCCGGAAGGGACATGGTGGTGGGAAGGAAAACATATTTTTCACATTTTTTTTTATTGTTGTATATTTTCTGTTTCTTGTAATGTAGCTGTTAGTTCAAAGGGTAGTTTGCGTTTACATTTATTAATTTAGCAGTTACTCTAATCCAAAGAGAGTTACAAAGGATGAAATATTTTCCCTTAGTGGCTAAAATAAAGCAGAGTCTACAAAGCTGTGTTTACAAGTAGTGAACTGTTTACAATTTTGAGTAGATTGTAACTTCACTAACTGCAGTTAAAAAATCTCTCTATGCACATCTGGACACTTTGTAGTTATAAAAGAACATGACACGTATATAATAGTGAAATTTATTAAATGAAAAACACAAAAAATCCAGCATAGGAAAATCATATAATCTAAAGCAATAAAAATTGTAAACATGTAACAAAGAACATATATTTATATATATATATATATATATATATATATTCTGTTATCACTGTGATATTTCTACTGTGAGTAAACCTACGTTTTGTCTATTGCATGCGTTATAGATGGGCACTGCACCAAATAAAGCTTAAATATTAAAAAATATATTTGAAATATGAATCCAATAAATGAATCCAAACACTATATAGTTTTTCCCTGATTGCAAAAAATATTCTAAATGCTACATTGCATGAAAAATGGCAATCGTGTGGTATGTCTACTGAGGTCTTGGTGATTTTTCCACTATGGACAGGGCAGTGGAGAAAGGACAGGACATTTGGAGGAAACAGAGGTGACAGAATCAGAATCTTTGGTTTCTGAATGATGTCACTATAGAAGCACAGTGAGGGTGACATCATCAAACCACAGCTCTGACCTAATCATGAGCTGACAGCTGTATTCACACCTATTATTACACTGTAGGCATTTGTATATGTAATACAGTAGATTAGTAGAGAGAACAGGCACTGTTTATCGCCACAGAAACATCTCTATTTCAGTGTATTTAGTATATTTGAGTGCATTCATACCACCCAGTCTCCACAGGGGGGCGACAGAGAGCCTCTAATATAATGTCATGCCAAACCCTTTTCGAAACGCCCACTTCATGTCTAAAAACATGACCCAGGCAGACAGTGCTGTCTGTGAAGAGTCTGGGTACGTCTCAGAAGCAAGGCTAGTTTATAATACTTACATTACATACGTGTTCCTGTGCATCCAATCCTTTATAAAAAAAAGCAAGCATGCATGTATGTGCACAGAGGGGCTGCATAACTGTATTGACCAGCTACTGTGATCCATTGACCTCTGATTTTACTGCATCCACAAGGAAACTGAGTTCATTGCACAAAGTCTCGTGCCTGTAGGCCATGCGGATCTGAGCCACGTTGGTTCTCCGAATGTCGTTTCCTTCAGGTCCATCCTTCAGGTAATTAACCCCGATAAAATGCTTCTTCTCCTGTTGAGGAGAGCAGAGAAACGTCAGCTGTGCTGTAGGAATGTTTGTGTGGATGTGTGAATGGAGCGTTACCTCATGAGACAGTCCACTCTGTACGACACTGTTCCTGGCGATCTCACACACATCACACGTGCTGAACTTCCACAGCTGTGCCGCGATCGCATACTCCTCCATTAAAGCTTCCTGCAGTACAAAGTGCACATCACAAAACAAACCGCACGTTAAACAGTGTTTCACTGGTCATGTGAGCTTTATAGAAAACACACACAAAGACTTAAAACATGTCATGTTATTACAGGACAGTGTGAGTGTGACCTTTGTGTAGTGGAACTGCAAAGGGTCATCCGTGGAGAGGGACACACACAGGCCCTTATGCAGAAACTCTCTCAGTGGGTTCTTGGAGTATTCCAGAAACAGACTGTTGTTACTGAGTGGGGACATGGCAATGGGCACCTGAGCCAGATAATACAGGTACTGCAGCACAGGACTCTGGGAAAACACACACACACACACACACTGACGGTTTAATGAACTTTAATGTTGTTTGTTTTGTTCTTTAGGAGTTTGGCTGTCTCTTGTCATTATTATGAACCGGGAAACCTCTAATAAGACTGAATTAAAATTCAACATGAGGGTTTGGAACGTCATAAAGGTAAGAAATAATAATGAATTGTTGGATGAACTGTAAGATCATTAGTTCAAGCTGATCTGCTGTACCTTCTTCAGGTTTAAGCCATGGGAGATGTTGTCTGCAGTGAGGAAAGCTGAAACCAGGTGTGTGATGGAACCGGCCTCACCACAGTGTGGACGGAACTGAAAGGTACTGAGGCCACGTTCCCTGTGAAACACAAAACAATGTGTTTGAGGGGAATGATGTCATTTTGCTGAAGTATCTCAAAGGGTTTAACAGTATCTCAGCTGTAACTGAATGCGTGTCCATTACTGATACAGAGATATTAATAGATGCCCTACAGCCCTGCAGAGAACTCACACATGCAACTGGAAACATTCACCTCAGGGCAAAACAGAACTGTGGTGTCAGATGTTCATACCACAGTACAGTGGAATATACCTCAGTACTGAATCAATACTAGATTCATGTATCACAGTACTAATATTACCATTAAACCAGATTTAAACGGTTCACTTGTCTTAGTTGGTTTGAGGTGGTCTTTAAGCTACACCAGCTAAAAACGGCTCTAAAACCAGACCAGCCTGTTTTTTAATCAGCACAGTACCTTTAAATGCTATGGTACCTTTTAAGTGTTCATCATGGTACTATATAGCCTAAAGAAAAGTTTCCCTGCCGTGTCAACTGTCCAGTGTGTTCTCTGTAACTGATATTATGGAGGACATACTTCCTGAGGTTGTTCAGCACCATGATGTTTGCATACATGTGGAAGAGGTAATAGCTGTAGGGCGGGTTGTCTTCAGCCGTCCACTGCTCAGGCTTCGGGCTCTTATAGGAGAACATGTGATCACTGTGTTTGGATTCATCATCCACACTGTCAAAGCCAGTCACCTGACACAGAGAAACATGACGGACACTGATTATGTAAAAAACTGAGCTCCTCAACAGTTTGTCAGATTATTCATCTGAAACACACCCTGAAATATTATAATTATCTATAATGAACATTTCTAAAACTCACATATTTTAGAAACACATGAAGCTGTTTGTGTTTTTGAGGGTTAACTGTCGCTTCAAACAGAGGAAGGAAGATATTCTCAAGCATCTTGGCAAAATTAGGAATCAACTTGCGTGATTTGAAAATGTCACTGAAAGAAAAAAGAAAAGAGCATATCTGTGAAACATCTTAATGTAAACACTGTATTTCATCATCTTAATGTAATCGTCTTAATGTAAACACTGTATTTCATCATCTTAATGTAATAATCTTAATGTAAACACTGTATTTCATCATCTTAATGTAATAATCTTAATGTAAACACTGTATTTCATCATCTTAATGTAATCATCTTAATGTAAACACTGTATTTCATCATCTTAATGTAATAATCTTAATGTAAACACTGTATTTCATCATCTTAATGTAATAATCTTAATGTAAACACTGTATTTCATCATCTTAATGTAAGTATGGCTCTTACTATATTCTGGGCACTTGAATTATCCAGCGCATGTTGGAGGAGTAAACTTTGTGCTGAATAAACCAGTGCGAGAGGCTCTCCCACTCCTCAGTGGACCGCCCGTAGATGGAGAGCCGCGGTTCAGCATGCTGATACTTACTCTCCTCTAGATCATGTGCTACTTCCTGTTACAGACAAACACACACACAACTCTTAAAATGAGTTGTATATATTGGTTCTGTTTTAACAGTTGGTTTGAGCCAATGCTTGTTACAGTGAAATACTGCCGTACCTTGATCAGGCGCGCAAAATACTCCCCCTTGATGTAGTTGTCGGTTTTCAGGTAGATTTCACGTAACTCGCTGGCTCCTACTGGATTGTATTTGGAGTTGAACTTGTCGAAACGGTGAAATGTTTGTCTGCCCTGTAAACACAGTAAAAACTGAAGAGATACGATCCACCAGCACGCAGACGAACATACAAGATACATTACTTACAGCATGAACATCCAAAGAGTCCACATTGAGGTCGTAAGGGTCCATGTTGAGGTTGTTAAACACCTGTTTGAGAGTGAGTTTCCTCCCTGCGCTCTCCAGCACCACCCGCTCCGCATCAGACTTATAGGTGGTTTGGATGAAATTAAGAAGGTGCTTTTGGTTCATACATGCTGCTGCGTGAATGTGTGTGTCCACCTGCAAGCAGATGTGTGTTCACATCAGACGACAAGAGGAAAGGCATTTAAATCAGTGTGTGTGGAACCATACGGCACCTTTCTGACATTGTAGAAATCTCTGTGAGAAACACTCTTGAGTTCCTTCAGTTCTGCCATTTCATTCAACATTTCGTGCAGGTAAAACTTTGATCCTAAAAAGTTCAGTCGTCTGTGGCAGTAGGTCTTCCTGTTTATAGGGGAAATACATTTAGTGGTGCACCAGATATTTAAAGATGGATGATGTGGTGGACGCTGTGGTGATATTGGTGAGAGATGCTTACGTTGGTCCATCGATGATCATGGCCAGCACATGACTCATGTCTATGGCAAACGTCTCCAGATCTGGATAAGGCAGACAGCGTGCTCTGTTCATGCTCAGAGCTTCATCATTTTCATACACATAAATAATGCCATCCTTCATCTTCACATGATAGTTGAGGTTCTCTGGAATATTCTCCATGCTGTAAGGATCTTCTCCCTCACCAGGACAAGGGCAGATGTCTGTGAAGAGCAGACGAGTTCACAGAGAAAAGATCCTGATGAAAATGCAGAACACACTGGTTTATGCTTGTTTAGTGCCTCTCTAGCTGTTGAAGCTGCTTAGCCAAGATAAACATGAGGGCAACCAGAATCTAAAACAGAACACGCGCTGGTGGCCAGCATATACGCTTGGTTTTCTCAGCATGAAAGTCCATTCCTCTCAATCAAGCACAGACAGTATTCTTGAAATCCTGCCTGTTCTCATGACTTTAATATTATAAATAACATTGATGTTCGTTTAAATTCTTGGGAAAGAACTTTAGACAGGCACTGCAGAGGAACCGCAAACAAAAATAGCCGAAAAATCTTGTAAACAGAAATTCCACTGAAATGTTTAGAGAAGCTCAAATAACTGTCGATGGAGAACATGTGTGACGTCTGGTGATGGCAGAACACAGATGTACCTGGCAGGATTTCATCCTCTTCTCTCCATGTTTCATTTGCAGCATTACGCAGGAACTGCGCAGTGGTTCGAGGAAAGCGGTGATAAGCCAGTTTGGAGTATTTTTCTCGAATAAACAGAGCTTTCAGCAGACTCTTAGCAGCTTGCTCGTAGTCCTCAACTGTTATCTGCAAGAATACAGTCAAAAGATGACCACCGGCAGCTGAAAGAACATGATCACAGAAACATCTAATGATCACAGAGAGTTTTCAGTACTACACACCCCAGCACAGTAATCTCCACTGATGAGAACTCTCTGAAACTCTGGGAATTGTTGCTGAACCAGAGGACAAGTAGATCCAGGAGACACGAGCGGGGTCACCCGAACACTCTCTGTACTCAACGGGATTTGAAGTGACATCGACTGGGACCGAATAACCTTAAAACTCTTCTTCCTATTAGAATTAAAATGAATGTTTGTTAAACTAATGGAGAAGTTATAATACAACAATATCACATATTCATTGTACATAATTCATTGCCCTGCTGTTCCGTCTACCTAAAACAGCTTCTGTTGTGTTTGAGACGGATGAAGCTACTGATAACTGTCTACCCTTACAAAATAAAAAGTTCAGGTGTGCTAGTTAGTATACTTCTTATACCTACACAGTTAGTATACTTTTTATACCTAATCTTAAACTTCAAATAAGACTAAGAATGTATACCTTCAGTCTGCTTTTAATGTACTTGTCAGAACTATGTGGTTGTAAACTAGATTTTGTACTCTAGAGTTTATTACTATTACACTTAAAAGTATATTTAACAGTACGCTTATATATACACTACATATTGGCCCAATTTTGGTCCCATGTACAATTCCAATAGCACACTTACAAGTACACTAGTACTAATATGTACTACAGAAAGTATACTTAAAAATATATTTGAACTTTGCTTTAGTATATCTATAAAAATGAATTTTAAGTACACTTCTTTATTGTCAGGGAAACGGAAGGATGGCTGTTGACCTCTTGGCGCTTTCCTCCGACTGTTGCTCAGCCAGTTCTCTGAGCAGCTCTCTGTGTTTGGCCTCCTGCAGGCCGATGGGACAGTCCTCAGAGACTGTGTACAGGGACAGAGCATCTTTCGTTTCCTCCTCCTTCAGCGCTGAGGCGTACACCTTCTCCGCCAGCAGACGCACCTCCTCATCCACATCACTCAGAGCAATCCTCGGGAACTGACGCGGCATATCTGAACACAAACACAACAATGTCATGTTCAGCTGCGTCATCATTATCATAATCATTCTTATAATTGTTAAAACCAGACAACCATTTGAAAAACGTTTCACCGCTCGCAGTCAGTTGCTGTCACCACTCCAGAGCCTTTGATATGTTTTATGGCTCATATCAACATACTTGCTGTAAATAGTCTGTGGATGCCATGTGCATTCCTGAGCTGTTGCTTCTGCCCATGAATTGAGTCATTAGGTCAGCGCTCAGCTGCAGGAATACTGCTCTATAAAGACAGTTCTATCTGTGTGTGGACGGATCAAGTGTCTGAGTTCTGGGTGCGAGTTGATCCCTGAACAGTTAGGAACACAGCGGCAACATCACGTTATCCTGATCAAGAAGCAGAGCCCTGCGTCCTTTGTGAAAGACTCATGTAAGAACTTCACATACCAGTTAGAACTCGTACCCATCACACAACTGCTGTGTAACCATAGTAACCACAAACATCTGAGAACGAGGAGGATTTCCAGCATCGAACTGGAGAAGGTGTCATCTAGATCAGTGCATCTCAACCTTTTTGACCTTTAATCTGTTTTGTCAGTAACATTATTTGATGCCCCTACTCACAATTTCTACCCGACAACATATTCTAGAGCTTCACATAACTAAAGATGATATATTAAATATAAAACAACAATTCAACAATTTCAAGTGATCACTTTAATCTTTTAATACTCAAGATTTTCTTTGTTTCTCCGTAACACATAAATCAGAGTCAAATCTTTACGGCAAATAGATCTGACTCTGCTGAGCTCCTCAGAAGGTTTTCCTGTCACATTTACATCCAAAGCGTTGTTTCTGAGTATGTGCAGTTAATCCTTAACGGTCTCTGTTCCTCTCTTACCTTCAGCACCGGACACTGCCATCTCTGATCTGACTGGAAGCATTCACACCTCAGATGTGTCACTGTACACACGTCTGCTCATGTACACGTGTGATGTGGCTCATGTCCTGTCACACTCTGGGAACCCACTGTTGTCTGAATTCTGTTTTGTTTTCTTGAGTGTCTCTCTCTCTCTATTTTAAGAGGCCAAAAGCCTCACGTCCTCAGAACTACTAATCCTTTGAATATGTCACTGCCGCCTGTCAATAAAACGCAATCCAGGAGCCTCCTGAGAAACGCTTACTAACGAGATCGTACTCAATCCCCCAGAACCATCTCGTGGTGCAAACAAACCTGACTGCCCTCACTGCCCCCCACAAATTAACCCCCCACTGCACCCTAAAAATGTAGCACTACTGTCCCACAAACCCCAAACTGATCCCCATAACCCAACAGCACATGTGACTGACCGACAGCTCCAGGCATCTCTCACAGCTCTGACCTTGCTCTGAGCATGTGTCATTTCAGCCCCAGATAAACAATTCCAGCGGCCATCGTGTAATTTAGTCTTGAGGTAATCACCCCTGAAACTGACACCTCTAAACTTCAGCGCTTATGCTGCGTGTTGACAGAACAACTGCTCATCATGTTGTTCCAGAGTGGGGGGGGCGGGTGCTGCCCTGTATCTATTTGTATCACATCAATTTGAAACCGTACAGTAAATGAAACCTATTGTCTCCACTGTTTGAAAAACCCAGCATTACACGATCCACTTATGCACACAGACACTCATACCCTGATGTGGAAACAGGATTGTAAAAACTCAAAGGGGGAGTATGTTCACCAGATCAAACTGATGTTCCTCATGGTTCTGTCGGCATTCTGTCGGACTGTCACATGACAGTCCTGGCTGTGTGTGTATTATTACAGCCCGTATAAACAGTTGAAGGAGGAATAAGAAGCTGATTGGACAGGATGGAGTTACATTGCCGCTTGAATATCTCCTCATCTCTCTCGCCCTTCATCTTATCGATCAGGGGGAGTGTTCTGCAGCATGTGGCCGAGGGATTTGAGGGTCTGCGTGGTGCAAAGCATTATGGGACATTAATGTGGCACAGACAGGTCTTAATGGCTTCAGCTCAGAGCTAATGAGTGCCTGAGAAGATAACCTGAAGACACTGAGTCTGTAATATAAGCTGTCTGTTTCAATGCCTTTTGACATGGACTCTGTAAATGTCTATGTAAATAATGAATGACTATCACTCTGTTTTCTTACACCTGTGGGTCAGTTTGATGGCACCCAAACACTCTGCACACTTTATATATATATATATATATATATAAATATAAATATTTACACAAACTGAGCATTTTATTATAACACATTAACATTCAAGCCTTTAAATAATCAGCCAATCATGTGGCAGTAATGTATAAACTCATGCAGACAGAGGCTACCAGGCTGTCAGTGCTGGTGCCAGGCAGGCTGCTATACACACACAGTCTTTGTTTACACGGAATATCAGCCTGATTTAGTGTATTCAATTGCTGCCACACGATTGGCTAATCAGATAATTGCATGAATAAGTCTGTGTATAAGTGTTCCTCACAGGAGTGCTCAGTGACTGCATGTCTAAAATATCATTTATTGCTCAATGAATCGTGTGAGACTACCGTGAGAACAGCATGAGAATCAAGCTTCAGTACAAAAACACATTTCCTGAGGAAATGAGATAAAAATGAGCTGTACAGTCACTGAACACAGTTATGATGTTTTTGGATGTTTCAGGATGGGCTGTGGTAGACATTCAGACAGAACACACAGGGCCCAGAACACGTTTGGGCTGCTCTTTATAAATGTCAGCTTTACTTCAAACCCGTTACTCTTCAGACAATCATTTTGCATTCACATTTCTGTTCTGCGTAATGCTTCTATAGCAGCACTGCTCCTGTTACAGTCCCATCAGAATAAAGTCATTCTGGATGAATGCAGTTGCTAAATAAACAAATGTAAATGTCTCTGGTTGAAGTGCTTACCTTTGCTTAAACAGGGGCTGGAGATCTGCTTCACTATGGGCGTCTGGAATCGTCGCATCTTGTGTGTCAGGCCTGGACAGAGAGGGATGCGTCAGTATGTGCAGCACCTGCGCAAGACTACAGCTATACAGAAATGACTCTGTCTGCATCTCTTACAATAATGTTACTGCAGCAGATCAGATGTCAGATCAGATCAAATGATGAAAATAAAAACTCAATGTTTCATTCAGAAGAAAACACTCTGACCTTAAAGAATAACTGTACAGCATGACAATAAATCTAATGAGCTTCATTAAGCCAAAGAAATGCTCATTTGTAATCTGATAAATGTCAGTAATGATATTAAAGCACTTACCCGGCCTCAGATCTGACAGAACTCTGTGTTCTTTCTGCTGCTGGACTGCAATTACAAAACCTCAGAAGATCTCAGGGCAGAAATAAAGAGAGGAAAAAAACAACCTGCTCACTTCTGCCCCCCAGTGACGTGTGCGAACCTCAGAAACAGCAGCTAATCACCTCAAGCCGGTCCAAAATATTTGTCTGAACAGAAATATTTAAATGAACCGGTTATATAAGATGTAAAACCGCGAACAGTACAAGGTACTAATTGCACAAAATAAGAAAATGTATTTTACTGTATGAATAAAATATTAAGACGTCGGTGAAATTCCTAAGGCGCATGCTAATAAAACATCCATACGTCACACCGTTTTCACAAATAATATTACATCAAAACACTGAAATTCACCATCAGATCCACTTTTTTGACTGTAATGCACCTTTTGAAGTGTATATTTTGCGCGTCGACTGTGATGTTTACATCCTGCTCAGACTCTCAGAGGGGATTGTGGGATTGACAGTGAACTCACTCACGCGCCTCAAAACTGCAGCACTGCGGTGAGATTACTGGGTCTTTATAGAAAGGTTGTCGGACTTGTTTGAAATATACTGACAGCTTTTACCCATAATTTTACTATTATAATTCCTCTTTTGAAAGCCTGTTTTAAAATATTCCAGTGTCATTGATTATACGCAGTATGCAATGTGCAATTATATGCAATATGGAGTGTCATTGATTCCATCTTATGACTTAATCTTTTATTCTTTTTTCTCCTGCTGTGTTTGTTTAGCACTTTCAGTTTTGTTCTCTGTATTTGTGTCTTGCGCTATTGAAGCTGTCCTGTATTTACATGTGCATTTAATTTAAATTAAAATGTGACAATGTTCCTGCCATTGTTGATGTAATTCTTGGGTTTTGCCTTCTGAGGGCAGTATTGTACTGTTAGATTATTTTTGTTGCTCGATTCTAATTCATTATGGTCCTGTGGACATCTTTCAAGAGAGTATAAAGAGGTCAAAGGAAGTGTTGGGACTCTTATAATGAGACTTACTCAGTCACGTTTAATTTGAATGAATATCATTACTTTAGATATCAAAATGTATCAAACTAAAACTAAATCTAATTGCTATTTATTTTTTCTGCTTGTTAACGATAGTTACAGTGATGAACTACGCGTGTGGTTATTCTGCTAGAACAGTGGTGAGAACCGGAGGGAATCTGACTTTAAGAATGACTTTAGTTGCTTATGTGGTAAGTGTCTTGTGTTTTGGGACTACTAGTTAGTGTCTTTACGTCAGAATGCCGCCTGTTGTAATTATTACCACGAGATGGAGCTAAATCACTAATGTAAGACAATTTGATCTCTTCATGTGCTGTGAATGTGTTTAACCTATCCGAGTCACAGTAATATCCAGCACCATCTCATAAAGCATCATATCATAAGTCAAACCCTAACTGCTGGATAATATACATTAAATATACATTAAACCCAAACAGGAAGTACAACACCCTGCCTGTTTCTGTATCATCATTCTCACAGAATGCAGCGATTTATGATGTTACATGCAAACTTTTGATCTTTTATAGTTTCATGTTTGCAGTGTTTATTTTCATTCTGTTTTGGGTTCTACTTCTGTAACGGGACTGTAAGTTGCTATGGATGCAATAACAGCAAATAGATTAAGATAACTTCCTTTATCTTCCTGTAAACCTTCTGACATCAAAAGTCAAAATGATCATGTTAACCAACATTGAAAGGTTTTGGGGGAAATTGTCTTTGAACAACTAATAATGGGAGATTTGTGTAAAGACATCTTTTCATGGCACTATAAATGGGCAGTAAGTGTTTAGGCTAAACTGACACCCTCTGTGTCTGTTTGGATTTCCTGTAACTCATCTCATCATATGGTATGTTTATGTGAGCTCAACATGGTTGCCACAATAAAAGTGCATTTCTGAAGTTCCTTCTCATTAAGAGAGGAATGTGCCTCTCACTCTGTGAGCACTACAACGTTTGGCTCCACATGCTGCACAGCCACCCTGCAGAGAGATGCTATTAAACACAGACCTGCTTCATACCTGCTTTAAAAACCACATTCTCCTGGCTTGACAGCACTCTGTGGAATTACATGAAGTGGGTATTAAAGACAGAAACAAGGAATGTATTTGGCAGTGTGTCTGCTTCCTGGGATCTTTAACATGCAATAACCCAGACCAGGTGCTGAAGATCTGTCTGTCCACCAGCCAATCCAGAGACAGAACAACAGAGAGACACTTTTCTTTAACTACCTTCACTTCCTATGGAGGAGAACAGAGGAGGGCTGCAGTACGGGGACTTTAATTGTATGCAAAGGTTTATTGAATGACAATGTTACTCCATTTCACACACACACACACAAACACACACACACACACACAAATAAAATAAATCCCATTTACAAATATATAAATGCATTACAAAATTATCCTATTGCCACAGTTTGAGACATTCTTGACACAAATGAATAACAGATATAACAAAACCTTCAATGCCCTTATCTTCTCCTGTACAAAAATAGTTCTATCTCTGTAAGTAGTGTAAGATAATATAAAACAATTAAATAATATCTTTAACCATTTTTCCACATATACATATATTTGCAACAAGAAATGACATTGATTGCACTTATCTCTATACAAATAACAATAAAAACAATGTTCAAGTAACTTAGAGTACAATCCTTATGGACTGGCACAGACAGTTCATATAGTATAAGGTTTACAGTGTCCACAAATGTGATTCCAATCAGAAAAGCGCTTCAGAGCCGTTTTTAAAGTCTCTCTCAGTGTATTCCTTCCTAAAATCGTGAATCTATATCTTTCCCTGTTCAATCGGCCTGAAGTCCAAAGTCTTTTCTCGCGCTTATTAAAGTTGGGCCATGTACTCCACTGAACGGTTCGCCAGGAGGGCAGTCCATTTGTCCCGGGAGAGGAGGTTTTGCTTTTCCCTGAGGCCAGTACACTCTGCTTACACAATCCACGGCACACTGATCCAGCTACAGCGCTCCATCTCTCCATCTCCTACATCTGCTTCGCACTTTTCTGTTTCTCTTTCACGGTACTTGATAACCAGCTGTTGGTTCAGAACTTTGCTTGGACAATTCCTCCTCTGAAGACAGCCTCCAGGAGACAAAGTTGCCCTCCCGGCCCCTGTGCTTAGAAACGAATGTGCATGGAGAGCTCTTGGCAGGAGTCCGAGGCATTTGTAGCATTTCATAGTTGGCCGGCGAGCCTCTGTCGCCGCGTCGCCCGTGCGCACCCGCCCGCGTGCGTTCACGTCCGTCTGAGCAGCGCTTCCAGTTTGCGCAGCCGCGATTGAGAGTCCGCGCTGCTCCAC
Source organism: Botia almorhae (assembly GCA_036877575.1). Classification (NCBI taxonomy): domain Eukaryota; kingdom Metazoa; phylum Chordata; class Actinopteri; order Cypriniformes; family Botiidae; genus Botia; species Botia almorhae. The sequence goes on along the minus strand of JAZGTJ010000558.1, from coordinate 72,702 downwards.
ACCGGCCGCAGCCTCCTGCCCTCCTGTCGCAGGCTTATGACTTTCTCTGGAACAGATCTTCGCCGCCGGCCGTAACCCAGGGGGCTGATCTTGTCTTGGGGCGCGTTCCCAATCTTGAGCTTGTTGTTGAGATCATGGAGACGGTGCGCCAGCACATGGACCGTGCAGGTGCCAAGCGAGCAGCCCGCTCTCCTGGACTGGTTGATGGAGTTCTTGGAGCGCTTCGTCCGCACGCTGATGTCAGTGCTGGAAAAGCAGAGAGGGAAAGAAGACATTAATCCCTGCGCGGTTTTTATGAGCCATTGCATTTGGCTCACAAATCACAGCCATGGTTTACTTTAATGTTTCTTGTTTGACAAGTTCGGTACGTTTCGCTGAGCCACACTTAGCAGGAGACATTTACTTGCATAGAAGGATTATGTTCGGTAATAATGTTTTCTTACCTGGAATGTGGCATCAGGTTGTCCCTGACCTCGTCTGGTCTGACAAATTCGCTGTTTTCTGAAGTCCTGAGCGCCACCAGACTCAGGTCCCTTTTTGATCTCTGCGTCCAGACACTAATGATCAACAAGAGGCAATGTGTTCATTAGAAACTCGTAAAGCAGTGAAGAACACGGCAATCATTCGAAGTCGGCGCAGCAGTTTTACCTTTTCCTCAAGACCTGTCTCAGGTCGTATTTTGCGCTGTTCACGCTCGGCGCGACGGTGGCCAGCAGACAGCAGCAGATGACGGTCTGCACAATCAGTTGCATCGTGACTGACATCTGTATGGAAAAGTATACAACACGTCCGTTAGATATCCGTTTAGTCAGAAAGCTACTGCAAACGTCCAATGTATGCAACTCTCCAGCTTGCACAAGAGTCCAAAAGCCAAGCTATTAACACTCATCAAACATTTATTTACAATGTCAAGCTGAGGTCACATTTTCTATGGCTGAGTTAACTTACAACTATGTTTCTGGCCCCTGCTGTGCAGTGAAGGGGCAAAGACGTATAAAACAGCAGTTTAAAAAGAGAATTATGCACCTGGTCAGTTTAAGTCATTACATGAATTAACATTATTTTTGCCTAACAAATACAAAGCCTCTGTTCCAGCTTTCTAAATGCACACTGCGCTCAGTTTCTTACATAACAATACAGTTAACTGTGCATGCAGTAGCTTTGACCTTAAAAGAAAAGACCCTCACTGATCAACACACATAGAAACACAGAGAAAGACACTTGCATTAATAACACACACCTGTGGAGAAGCACAGTTCTCTTGCTTTAAAGTTTTTCTTTGGAGTCTGTGTAGCAAATAATCCAGAGGCTCTTTCTCCTTTGCTGAAATACAGCTGCGGAACTCTGCTGATAGTCTGAGTCTTCACAGCAGGCGTCAGCCCATTTATACTGGATGGAGGTGGGAGGGGCCAGCTGCCTGACACACTGTCACATCCCAGTCCCCCCCCCCACACACACACAGCCTGTACAATTCCTCTCTATCACCCAAGGAAAGGGTAACTGCCATCAGATGTGAAAGATTGTGAAGAAAACGAAACTGGAATTTTCCTTCATGGAAGGGAATTGTTGTAATACTTTACAATAAATGGCACGAGGATTTTATCTGTGCTTCTGGGAAAAACTGGCAACTGCAAGTTTGGAATTTTTTTGACAGACAAGATTGAATTGTTTTGTCAGACATTTATTTTCTGGTTAAAAAAATCATCTTTATACTGTTATACGAATAAAAGGTGTGACATTTGTATTAGAAGAGTACAATAAATGAACTCCTTCAATAACATGATTTTGTTCAATATAAAACAAACCTTCAGCTTGTCAAATATAAAAGAACAATTCTATGAAAGGACCAGTATAACATGTCAGCCGGGCTTTAAGCTGACTGGGACAGTATTTAATTACACCTGTGTGTGTTTTCTCCATGTAGGGACTAAAGAGTATCTATTCCTAGATATGTCAACACAGATATCAGTGTATCTTTAAATTTGGGGAGAATACCCAGTGACCTTAACCTAGTTAAATGTTTACATGCACTGTAGAAGAGATCAAATGAATCACAAACTATATGAAAATCAAAACTGAACTGTTTGGGAATATGAATTTAACACTGGAAAAGGAAGTATTACAAAACAGGCGACAATTCATAACTCTGATTGTTATCCACTCATTAATTATTGCACCGTTCAGTAATTTATCCTTATATGGAAAGTCAAAGATTGTGCAACCGTAAAAACAATGACAACATCCAGTTGTTTGCTTGTTGCTCCATATATGGTAATTATTGTTTGCTAAACCAGTATGTCCCAGAGAGACGGCTGATATCTGATCAGTATGATGAGGGCAACTGAAGAGGCAGATGAGCAGTGACTCTGTATGTGTGTAGGATTTTTACTGGTGATTTGTTTGGTACTGCCAGTGAGTCAATGGGGCACATGAGTGTTCAATACAGTCTCACATTGTCAATGATTTTAATGGGAATGACAAAAAAGAAACAAAAGAAATGTAAAAACAAGTTAGCATAGTCAGCATGCATGTTTTATTTTTGTACATAGTATCTTGATAATATCATGATAAACTTTGCAGTGCCTCGGAGTGCCATGAAAATTCCAAAAAGTACCATAGTACTAGTTTAACCATAGTACTACTTTTACCATAGTACCAGACTAGTTATCATGATAACACCTTGGTGTTATGTAAAACATCTTGGAGTACAATGTAAATGCCATCAGTTTACTCATTATCATGGTATAGATACAAAGGTACAATGGTTTTAAAGCTGCACTCGATAACTTTGCATCTTTATCGCCATCTGTGTTTGAAACATAAAATTGCAGGTTCCTTCACGTTATTTCTTTACTTATGTTGAGGTCAAACGAAGCCAAAATGACATGTTCCAGAAAACCCGACCCTACAGTTCAAATGATAAATTATTATTACAAAAATACTGTTGAAAATCAGGGTATGGTAAGAAGCCAGTTTTGAACACAGATATGCTATGTACTTTTGGTTTACCTTTAACGCAAAGAAAGTTACGTATTGCAGCTTTAAATGGAGATAAAGGTCTCACTTTAAAGACCTTTTTATTTTCCACTGTTACACCAAATACTAAACTAAATTAACTAATACATCGAAGTGTCGATATTTTAATACTGACACTAAAGTCCATTTAAGACACACGGTGAAATTATTACATCTTAAAAATTATCCCAGTATTTTAAAATCTTAAAATTGCAAAATCAATGATGTGTGTAAAGAAAGTGTTTAAGATCATATAAAACATTCAATTAATGTTCATCAGCATAAGAAAAGTATTAAAACTCAATCGTAGATCAGTCGTATGCTGATCGTGTTGTATTGAGTGAGAGTGTAAGTGAACGCGCGACCCACGCCCATGCACGGACAACCGCCCGTCCACGCAGGCGCACTGGCTCGGTCTGTGTCAAACATGGCTGTGTGCTTTTGAAGAAAGAAAAATGCTGAATTGTCTTGCAGAATTTCGCCAAAAGAGGAAAGCATGGCACGACTGGCAGATTATTTCATAGTGGTGGGACACGATCAGGAGAAGACCGGTAAGACGCGGTGTGGATGTGACGAGCGCTGTGATTTCTTTAGGCCGTCACTGATTACAGGGATGGATTTGACTTTCTTTGACGTATTATAGCAGAGATCGTAATGGATGTCGTTATAGGACAGTTTTTGCAGGGGACTGCGTCTGCTGTCAGTAAATAAAGCAGGGTAACGAGGATTGTATAAATGTAAGGTTTAAAGGAAAGCTGGTCCCTTTGCTTTTATGTTGACATGCTTGTGTAACGCAGTTACACAATTCGTATTAAATTAAATTCGTATTTAAACGAAACATTATATCAAGCGTTTTTGTTTGACATACGGGGATTCGGTGGGTCAATCTCAGCACAGTCTGTGTGTTTCTCCGCGTGAACATGTAAACAGAGTGGAAACAGCGCGAGGTGACTCACACAGTCACATTGGTTCATGTATTGATCTCATAATGGAGTGTTCAGGCGCTCTTTTCCCGCATTGATTTCCACATTTAGCCGCGAGGTTTGGGTCGGTGCTTTGTGTGTGTGTGTGTGTTTCAGAGCAGATTTGTGCAGTCGTGCTCTTCCTGTGTTGTGGAAAGCGGATGCAGAAATCCAGCGCACAGGAAACAGGCGTAACGTGTCCAGACTCAGAGCTGCGCGTGATTGCGTCGAGGCCGCAGGTAGTGCGTCGCTCTCAGTCACCGCACGTGACCGTGTTTACATCCCTAAATGGTGAAGTCATAAAACGGGTTACCTGGCAACCCCCCACCCCGCGAAGCGAGAAGTGACGTAATAGAGTGACGTTTCATTGGCCTTTAAATCTTAGAAATGACGCGATGTAATAAAGACATTTACACCATACCTGGCACTAGGGAGTTGATGTAGTATTTGTGCTTATGTCTTACCAGTTTAGAAAAGTTGGACACTCGGTAAACACACTGTGGAAGAAGATCAGTTCCTGTAGCTGGTAGAGCATTGGTCAGTCAAAACCAGTCATGGATAGGATTCCTAAAGAATGCATGGACTGATACAGTGTGAATTTCAAATGCCCAGTAAGACAGTCTGGATAAAAGTGTCCTTTATTTAGCGTGAAAGTTCCAGCCCCCATTAACTGTAACTGTATAAAAAAACAGCAACCATTACATTTTTCTAAATTTCTAATTTTTGGAAGAAAATCGGAATATGTTTCAAATCAACTGGCCCAATTATTTATCATTTAGAGACGAGTGACATTTTAAGATGTGTATTTTAGTGATGTTGGTCAGGTAACAGGGACATTTCGTGTGATGTTCCTACATCATACAGTCAGTTAGCCTGGTTAGCTCACCCCAAATCACTTCCATCTCTCTTGTGATCTTCACTGAATAGAGTGTGTGTGTGTTTTGTGTGTGTGTTTTGGATGAATCTCGCTCTCAGTGTAGCAATGACAGTTCAAATAACTGAGTCCATTTGGCTGCTTGTGCTAAACTTGGCTTTCCTCCAGGCTTTAGTTTCTAGCGGTTTCTTATGCAGGGTCGTCTCTGTTGCTGGTGAACAGATAACCAGTGTCCCCCTGTTTAAACTTCTATGAATTGCCCGTATATAAATGGGTGACTTGTGCTGGGGGAATTCTGTGTTCCTGACATCTGTGGGAGATAATGAGTGAAAAGAAAGTGCACATTCCTAATTCAGAGGCTGTTTCTGTGAGCAAGAGTAACTTCTGTTATTGTCCTCCCTCTCATCTGAGGTGAATGAAAGTGAATGAGCTGGCCGTCCATATTGGCAGTTTGGATTCTGCTGTATGGAAAATTCATACAGACAGTTGGAAATATTTTCCAGTCATTCTAGACAGTAAAGTTTCAGTTTAATTATATAAATGTTTGAATACAGTCACCACAATATCATTAAATTGAAAGATTCAAGGATTAATGATACAAAATCTGGATACAGAATGTCCAAGAGCACAATAACTTGTGTTTTTTTGCCATTAACACTATCAGCCGGACACAGTATCCTGTGGAATGATGGAGATTTCACTGTTAAACTCACTGCAGGTGAAATTCCTGTCTGGATACGGAGATCTAGTGTCTGTAATGAGTGTTTGAGAGAGTAAATGTTCATTCTTGCCTCGTTGTTCCGTGTTTTATATGTCACTCTTATGTTCTAGACTGTTTGTCTTGTTGGTTATAAATTGAATTTATCAAGAACAAACCTGTAAAACCACAGCTGGATGTTTTATTCATTGCTGGTCATATAGAGGTGAAGTATTCGACTTTAATGGCCTGTAAATGCTGCTGGCGTTATAATGTACTGTGAAAATAACGTGATTGCTTTTGCCACATCATAATCCAGTAAAACAAACAGCAATGAAGGCCTCACAGTTTGTTTGCCACACTAGATTCTGTATTGATTAAACCTGCGTGCTGAAAATAGATTACATAATATAAGTGAAACCTGGTGTAAACAATGAATATATCATGAGCAAAACTGGATGATGTCAAATGTTTCCATATGCAGATTCTTGTATGATCTTGGCAGCCTGAAGCCCTTGAGGATGGAGGAACGTGGTGATAATATTTGGACCTGGAAATGCTGGATCGGCATTATGTTGTAAACTCCTCTGGTCTCTGATGAGTTTGTGTTCAGAAACTAGTCCAGAAACTATTTAGATCTCAGTGTTACTGGATGAGTAGTCTTTTCTTGGCTCTTTAAGTACGTTTAGATGATTGGATGGCTGCAGTGTGTAAATATGTGTTTTCAAGTGGCAGGGCTCCGTTCCAGAATACCTCAAGAGAATATGCTCATACAATATTAAGCACGATTCTGACACATGTTTAGATTGAATTATGAAGTCTGAAAAGTTTAGGTCTTGTAGCTTTTTTCCAAATGATACATAATATCATGAACAATTTACAGGACTTATCAGGTAGCCATGAGCATGAGAGAAAATCTAGCCACATGGTTGTAAATATATTGTGATATCGCCCACTCCATCTTTCTTTAAGTAATACATTTTATTGATTAATTTCACCCGCTGTCTTCCCTTTCATTGGAGGACTGTGTTCTTATGACTGCACTATATTTTTCATGCACTGCATTTGTATCTAGAGCAGCTTCCTGTGGGGACGGACCTTCTTTTCATGTCCATTTGTTATTGATATCGCCTTCCTGCTTTCATTTTCTGCTTCATTCCTGGCAAAAGCACACATAGTTGTGTAGCTTATACAAACATTAATGCTGGTTAAAAAACACCTTTTAACGTACAGAGGAAATGTTTTGCTGCAGGACAGTGGAAAAGTTAACTTTCAAAGCACACAAATGTTTGACATTTATTGCTAATTGTCTCTTAAAGGGTTTTGTTGACATGTTATGGCCGTCTGGATGTTTCTTTCAGGACTGATAGACTTTATGGAAAGATGAGGTGGGGAATTGTTTCCAACTGAATCCATGAAATGTCTCTTCCTTCGGCTAGGCTCTCATTTGATGTTTTGGCCTGGATCACTTAGCAGACAAAATGAATGCATGTTTCTTTACTGTTCCTTTCAAATGGAAAAACAAAGATGATTGAGTTTGTCAAATGTCTCACGTGCGTTATTGTTCGTGCATCAGTCTTTGTCCATCACTGAAGCTGCTGAAAGGTTCCTCTGACGAACTGTTGATGAACTCGTGTTCATCATGTCCAGTTTGCTGATAACATCAGGAACGGTCAGATCTGTAATGTCAGTTGTGCTGTAATATGGAAATATCTAAAATGGAAGAGTTGGATGACCTCCAGCCCGACTCACTGACATCTGTGACCCTGTTTTATTTTTATTTGGCAATTTCAGCAGTTGCAATTGTAAGTCATAATATGATCATCAATCAGAATCTGAAGACCTCTGACTTTAGTAAACTTTGGAAATGCTTTGTGTGGCGTCGCAGTTGACTTCAGACAGCCAAAATAAATGACACTTATGTCATTTTGATAGGTGTTGCATTCGTTTGCTGGCGTATCAGTGAGTTACGTATCGCTCTCGGCGTTTGTTTTTTCAGTCATACAGCTGCTCGCGTTTGCTGGCATGCTTCCTGGTGTCCTGACATCACAAATGTGTTAATCTCTCGTACCCTTTACCATGCAAATGAACGCTTATACCTTTGCATATCTTGTCTTTTTGGAATGCAGATTAAAGGCTGATTGTGGAATGGAAAAACGTTCCCTCGTTCCCTCGTTTTAGGTAGCAAAATAGTTGCTTTACATAAGTGATATAGTGCTGAAGTCCAGCAGACATCCGGCCCAGAGATCTTTATAAAACACCTCACCCGGAGCACCTGTGTACAGACTGGGCCAGTTCAGGTGAGGTGTTAGCGTGATGCTGACGCAGAGAGACCCTCACTCCCTCAAATACTGTGATTTATTTCTAAATGTCTGGCCAGATGAATGCCTTCAACTTTCCAGTGACGAAGAAAGATGCTGAGAAATCTGGGGGTTTGAAAACACAAATGATTGAATATTACATTTGAAATATTTATGCCGTTTGTATTGGAACAAACACCTCAGCATGTAATTTATCCTGCACTGGAATCAGGAATGAATTATCACACAGATCACACAGTTAGTTGAGAAGAGATCTGCTATTTATTTTAAATTGATCAGACGGGGCCTGACAGAGGATAGACAGACCCCAGACCAGCAGCACCCTAGCAACTGCATAGCAACACGCTATCAACCACTCAGGAAATCTTTGCAAGTGCTTAGCAATGCCCTGGCAACCACAAAGAGCAACCTAGCTGAGGTTTGTAGGTGAAGCACCACTCCAGTGTCTTTAGGACATTCCAAAATCTCTTTTATTAGTTGTTTTTATAAATGTGTCAGACGTCGGTTTTGGATATTGAGTCATTCTTTTGTCTTTCCTCCAACATGTAGCATCACACCTCTTGACATGTTTTGGATGTGATGTTCTGTAGGGCGTGTTTTCAGGTCAGATTGGAGGTTATTTCAGGACCAGATTTCACCCAGTTATCTGAGTCTGATGTTTGTGTCTTTGACTATTGCTTAAGACTTTGAAATGTTCTCTAAACAAGTTATACATGAGAAATGGAGTGGAAAATAGCGTCTGACAGTGTTTCTCACCGAATGTTATTGAAAGTAGATTCTTAAAACTGTGTTTCTGTTCTTTTGTGGAGTTCAGATTCAGGACACGGCAGTTACATTTAATGTTATGTGTCATGCAGTGATGTACCGTGAGGAAATTATGAACCAGTCAGGTTAGAATGTTCTGGAATGTGAGGATTTCATAAGTGCTGGTTGGGAAACCGGTTTTAGATTGTAACTGCGTGCACCTGACTAGAACTTCAATGTCTTTGTGGTGTTGTCCATCCCTACCTGCTCTGGTGTTTGACACCCTCGCTTAACAGAGAGCTTTACAGAGCTCAGCGCTGACAGATTAAGTCAGAGTAGCTCCTCTGTTTGTTGCGGTGTGTCCGTCTGTCTCTTATTGCTGGGTCCACCCATGAGAGGTGCGCAGCTGTGGTCTGTTTGGTGTGGCGGAACCATGTTTTGATTTTCAGAGATTTTATATTTATTGTAATGCAAGTGGATGTTGTTTTTCTCAAAGCCTAAGTACGTTAAGAAGATGAAATGTCACAACTGTGTCAGTGAAATATATAACTGCGTCAGGCAGTAGGTCCAAACAAAAGAACATTCGTTGATCCTCCTGACATTCTCAAACTCATCCACAGAACAGAGAGCAGCACCTCAACGGCCTGTTTTATTTAAAACCTGCCTAACATCTGATCTAGTAGACCGTTTTCCAAGAGCAATATCTTTATAAGATGTCCGTCATTTGATCAATCAGAAATGAGATCACACCTGCAGTAGTTTCAGGCTCTTCTTTATCTTGGCTGTTTTCTCTAGTAGTGTTAATGATTTCTCCAAACTCTTCACACCCTGACTCAGTATGTACTTCAAAAACACAGACACTAGTGATGTATGTCCCAAATAAACACATAAACAATGATAACTAGCTCGTACTCCAATATTTCTGAGTGAGTATTTGATAAGGTCTTCATTCCACATCTGTATTAAGATATTGAGTCTTCAAGTTGCTAATAAATCAGAAAAGCCAGAAACACTTTGACCTTTGAGTCACCATTCCACTAAAATGTGCTAAATTCCATAGTTCTGGATGTCGGCCGGTAGCAGTTTTATTTGTTTCCTCTGGGACTAGTATTACTGCAGTACAGCATTTATACCAGTAAACATTAATTGGCGAAACCCTGTTGGACCTGTGTGCACAAAGCTTTCTTTGTCAACACAAAAACACAGAGAAAAGATGTTTTTGGACCCCAAAAAGACCAGCAGGAAAGTATGAAGAGTGTTTGTGCCAGTTAGAATATCTGGAATTGTGATTATGCTTTGAAATGATTTGTATAGTCCAGTCTGTCCTGATATGCCCCACAGCACTGCTGCTCTTTTTCTTCTCAGAAATGGCCTGTGAAATGACATGGAACTCTCCTAATTAAACATTGTAATCATGTGTCTCGTTTGGCCCGGGTCAGTAAACACTCAATGTCTTTTTCTCGATCATTTTTAGGCTCTGGTGAAGGATGTGGCAGAATCATTCAACGCTTCCCCAGAAAGGACTGGGAAGACACTGCGTTCCCTCAGGGCGTGGAGATGGTAAGCTGTCGTTTTCCTCTGAAAGCTCATGTTACCTCAGCTCTTCTGGAACAGCCTGGAATGAGTGTGTGCAAAACTACCTGTACTCTTCCAGTTCTGCTCTGGGATCCTTCTGTTTTTTTCCCATTGGTCGGCTTTGCTTGTCTGATTTTTGCCAACCTGACATACATTATCATCAGTGTAAATAGAATACATGTGTCATTGCTGAAGAATATGGATTTGGTTAGATTGTAAAAGACCTTGTTTAATGAAAGTTAAAGTCACGGAATGCATGTGTCCATGTCCTTGGAAACTCGTGGTTCTCATGTCGGAATTTCCTTCTGTCAACAAATCCGTAATCATTGTTTATTTAAAGGTTAATCCCAGACGCCCTCATTTACTCTAACTGGAGAATTCCATGTCCTGTCCTGTACTGTCACTGTCACTCAGCTTGCTGTCATGTGGTTGTGAGCTTCCTCTGTCCAGTTACCAGCAGACACAAATCATTGAAGCTCAACATCAAATATTTGCTCATCTGAGGTCGAGAGGAACATGCTGTGATTTTCAGACTAACAGTAGTTGTAAAGTTTTGTGGTGCTTGAGTTCAGAAGCTGTCAAAGTCCAGCTCAGGCTGTTGGGCTGCTGTCTGGCTGTTTGTTTACATGTTTATCAAGACAAATATGGAATTCTTTATAATATTACATAAGCTGCATAGCTCTTAATGTATTGCTCTCATTTAGCTCCGCCCTTCTGCCATGTTGTCCTAAATTGTCTGGAGAGTATACTGCAATTTTTTGTGTTTCCAGGATTTTGCAAGCTATGAATTATCACAAGTGTTTAGTGGCGTATCCCTCTCACATGACACGTGGACACGCGAACTGTAATTTTTGCCAACATTTTGACATTTAAGGCAGAATTTGCAGGTCGTAAATACTTTTGTGGTAAGGTAAAGCCATCAGTGTTGCACTGCAGATTCCCTGTGCAGTTTATACAGACTCAGTTCTGCAGCAGGATCCATCAGCAGAGAGACTGCTGGGCTTCTCAGACAAAACACTGCCAAATGATCAAATGGGCTTGCTGTCGGTCTTGCTCCACTGTTTCAGTTTTGTGCATCAAAACGCTACATTCTGACAGACGATGTAAAGCTTCAGTAAACACTGTCAGTCGTGAGCAGAGTCTGAGTTTATATACAGTCTGTCATAAAACAGTGTTTGCATTCTGTACAGTCTGACACCAGTTTTTCTTTAGCTTTCATATTTGCATAGTATGAAATTGACCTATTTGTCAGATATGGTAACCCATACCCGAAATGTGACCTCTGCATTTAACCCATCACTGGTGAGGAGTGAACACACACTGCAAGTCGTGAACACACACACACTCAAAGCAGTGGGCAGCACATTACTCAGCAATCGGGGGTTAGGTGTCTTGCTCAAGGGCACTTCAGTTACAACCCCCTAGTGCTGGAATCGAACCAGCAACCTTCTGATTACAAGTCCAACTCACTAACCAGTAGGCCACAACTGCCCCTAGTATGTAAGTTTAGCAAAAGGGTGTTTTCAAAGTTGGCCATTTTTAAGAGGATATTCAGTTTGATCATATTTAGCCAGAACATGTCTGTAAGGAAAACTGGAATTGAATTATTTTGATTGTATCCCAGAGTAAAAAGATGAATTTCAGCAGTGACTGATCATTCATTCTTGAGCAGGTTCTGTTAGATTCTGTTAGTTCTTGGATTTTTAAACCTGGCTGAATATGGCTGGCCAGAAGTGTCAGATTTTCCAGCAGGTGGTTGAGTTTGTGGTCAGCCAGCAAGTTACACAATCTAGGTCAGTCTTGGGCTTGAGTGTTGTTTTCATTGCTGTGAATTCTTAATAATGTGTAAGAGATTGTTGTCCTTTCCCAACTGCAGGAGTGATGTGTGTTTTGTCTAACAGTAGAACTGGATTGTAGTTTTATTTTCATTTCGTTTGGAATGCTCAGTACTCGTCATCTTGTGTAACATCTTGAGGAATCTTTACATTAAGAATTGCATAATTTGAGGCCTGAATTCAGAAAGGTGCTAAAAATACAGGGTTCATATTTCAGTGACATCACAGTTCCTGCATGACTGGGAGAACGTTAGTCAAATGTGTTCAGGCGAGTATTGGAAGTTTTGTGTGATTGGACTGCAGGATCTGTATTTTCTGGAGTATTTCGCTTGTTTAGTCAGTTTTGGCAGTGGTGAAACTGACACCAGTAATTCTCCCATGGTCAGAGAGATAGAGTCACTTACATCACACATTTTCATTGGTCAAATGCTAAAATTTTAACTAAAATTTAAAATTCTAATTTTTATTTAATAAAAATTGCAACTTTTCTTAAAAATACACACAAATACCCTGTGAGGTGCTTCTGCTGAGTCCAGTACAGTGTGAATGTCACTGGGTTTGCCAGTATTCCCAGTGAGCTGTAAAAGTGAGAAGATTCATGAATGTTTAGCTGGTTCTCAGGAAACAGGACTTGAGTTCATCTACAACCCCCACAGATTAAAACGTGTCAGTATGTGCAGATGTTGGGACGGATCTCCAGCTCCATTGTGCTGCTCAGCTTTGGCCTCTTTATGGGGTTTTACTGCTGTGGCCCAGCCTGTAATATCAGCCAGATTTATGTTGTGTAAGATGTTGTGATGTTTTATGTACTTATGTATGGCCTTGATGCTTATGTTGGTCACACAAATATATATTGCATGTTTACATTTTTTGTCATTTTCTAATTAATTTATAGTGAGTGTTTCCTCATATTTTTGTCAAATCGCGTGGATCTTTTGTTCATTGTGGTTGTGGGTCTCTTACATCTGCATTGTTGGGTGTTTCAAGCGTCTTTAGCCTCTACAAACAGACTCTGAGGTTGCAATGAAGTCGCTTCAGTTCCGTTTTTGTAGTGTTTATTGAATAAAGTTTTTAACATACCAGTCAGGCGCTTTAGATTGTCGTCTTGGGTAAATGATTATTTACAGATTTCTGTTTTACTATGTTTTCAGTTACGGAACAAAGAGAAATAAAAGACATTCTTTGCTATAACAACCCCCAGCAAACTAAATGACTGCAGATGAGGAATGTTCCAAATATAAAACGGATCGAAAAACACCCCATCGTGTTTACTGCGCTCGTTCCAAAGGTGTTTTCAATTTTGGAGGAAGTTTGCCAGCTCCTCCCCTTGCGTGCCGTTAATACTGTGCCTCAAATCAGAGTTCCGCTCTCATATAAATGCCCTGCAGTCAGTACGTAGAGCTGAGACGACACTGACGTGCTGTCAGCAGTGCTGTGATAACAGATTGAAACCTGTATACACCACATACAACTCTCATAGTGTAATATCTGATGTCAACACATCAGGCAGCTCGTGGGCAACAGTGAGATCTGGCTGGAGAAGTTATTGGTCTCGCACTGTTGAGACACAGATGTGCTTTAATGATTAAATGATTAAAGACTAAATGATTTTTACAGAGATTATAAACTTGATTAGAGATCTACGCAGGAGGCCAGTTTTCTGTGTATTTGGGTTACACACAGGATGAGTGGATAGACAGTATCTGTGTACATTTTTAATGCGTTCATTTTCAGGTGTAAGTCACAGTTCTTACAGTCCATGTTTCAAATCATCAGAGTTTTGATTTAAACATAATAGGACACTTTAGTTTTCTACATATATATATATATATATATAACAAACAAAAAAAACCAGACACCAAATATATGAACACCAAATATAAATATATAAATAAATAAATATATATACACAAAGAGTCATACAGCAAAAGCAGAAAGCTTATGGAAAACTTGTGCCACAAATGTTTCAATGTCGTTTTATTTGGTAACAAAGTATCAAACTGAGTGACATCGTAGTCGTGACAGAGAAGTCGTGACAGGTAGCCTTAATTTAACTTTTCATAACCTTAGCCTGTGTATCTGTTTTTGAGGTTACTGTTCATTCCTGTATGATATAAGCAAGTTTCGTGATAAATATTCGTATTTTCATAATGAATATGGAAAGTGTCTGTTCTCATTTTTCTTGGGTCATTTGTGAAAAGGAAAAAAACAGTTTGTTTCTCAATCATTCAGGGTGTTTTGACGGTGATCATGGCAATGTTTGTTTACACGTTCATTTGGAATCACATAGTTTTCTTGCATCTTCAACTTGGAACATGAAGACGAGGAACATGTACATTCTTTACACATAGTAATGGAATGCGAGCAATTACTGTGTGTTTTACTTTGCGCTTGGTGGGCTTTTATATTATGTAGTATCCACAAGGCTTTGAGACTGTAAAGGATTTCGTTTCTTATTGAAATATTGATATATATATATATATATATATATATATATATATTACTTATATTGTCAATACTTATATATTGAGTAGTATAGTGTCTCTGTTGTCTGTCACACAGAGGAGCTGGAGTCTAGAGTTACATTAGTCACAGAGAGTCACACACATTCCAGTGAGCCTCAAGTTCAGTGCTGATATTGTCTCATCACGTCTAGCATCTTAAAAACAGATGATTGTTCTGCTTGCAGGCATACAGTGTACAGTTAGGATGTGTCAAATATTTGTTTTTAGTTTTAAATTAATTTAACAACAGGTTTCAAACATACAAGAAAGTGTTTAATCCATCAGGGCTCATGATGAATTGGTTAATGTTTTGGCACATTTCCACAAATACTGTACGTTTTGGTGTCTTGTTTTTTAAAGTGTTGATTAAAGTGTTGATGTTTTTCTATTTTCTTGAGGAGACTATTAGATATGTTGATATGTTTACGAGTAATAAACAGTTCTTGTAATATTTAGTTAGCCCACCTGACGCTTGGCAAAATAAAATTTCTGAAGGTTAAGCGTCTGCTTCCAGTGGCCATTTATTGGAGAAAAACATACTAAATCGACTCTATTATGTGCCATATTCATGAAAATTGCTTTTTTATTGCATTTCCTGAAGATGCAGTGGGGTGATTTGATTGGTTTTTGAAGGTCACATGTTTATTGTGTGATTTTTAAAATGCCACAGCAGGTTGGATGTCGTTCTCATTAATGTGGGATGCTTGAGATGAGACAGTTCAACAGGCATCTGACAAACGAGAGCTGAATTTATGCTGGTACATGCCAGGCATTGGGTTGACATTCAGGTGTTTCAGAGGAAGATGACCTTTGATACTGATTCAGATAAACTGATAGATAAACTGTAGATCTGTGTCGAGTGGACTGCAGTCATGTTTTGTTGTGGATATGGCATTCAACTGTTGGCTAATGTAAAAGTGTTTCCCTCTAAGGTGGAAAATGCTTGACCTTTAATCCAGCTCTATGTTTTGTCATTTGTTTTGCTGAAACTAAAACAGATTTCATTTGATTTACAGTAATTGGATAGTTATTGTTCTCATAGCAAAGAGCGCTTAAAATAAACAACAGGCAAGTATGTTCCACACTCCCAGTACTCAACACACAGTGTGTGCAAGACATATGCGACTTTATTCCGACCCAACCGTCTCAAGTAGTAGTAAAAATGCTCAAAGTATCATGTCCAAAATGATGGACTGAACTGACTGAAATGTTCCTGTTAAACTAACATCAGAAGTCATTCATTTAACCTCCTCAGACGGCCGGAGACACTTGGCAGTCCACACTGCGTGTGTGCTATCTTACTCAGCATGCTGGGAATGACACGGGCCTGGCACTTCCTGAAGCCTGTTGGCTTTATCACTGCTGGCTGGGAGTCTTGTTTAACATCTCCAGTGTTTGGATCCACAATCCATTACCTGATTTCTGCTAACTGCATCAATAAATTATGTCCTTAGTTTTGTATGTTTTAAAAAAACTGTTATACCTTTTCCCTGTTCTTCATACTCTCCTCTATTTCTATTTGGAAAGGCAGAAAGTACTGTTTCTACTAAATTTTTGGAGACGTCTGCCGATATACATACATTTTCCTTATGCTTGGTTCATTCATTCATTGTTGTGTCTTTTACAAAAAGAAAACGAGTCTGTGTTCTCTTGTGTTTCTTGTGTGGGTACCAACACTGTTTGGTTTGTGTTCACAAGAGCTGTGTACTGATGAAATTATAAACAAGCACAACACTCTATAATGAAGGAATGTGACCTCCAGCGATGAGGCGGATTGTATCTGCTCGTGTCATCAGTCTCATCTGTTGCTTTGACTTTTTGAACCTTTCTTCCCTTTGAATCCCTGTTGTAATGTGGAATGTAGTTTGTACTTCCGGGAAGGACACAGAAAGAATTCCAAAAATGTGTAAATAGTTGCAGTTTGTTCTGTCATCTGGTGTCTGTCTAACTGAGGAGATTTTGGAGCTTCTGTCAAGAATTGTCATATTCCCTCCAAAATGTGAAATGACTTTTAATAATAATATAAATATTTATTTTATTAATTTATCATTACTTAAACAAATTGAAGCCTATTTTTAAGGCCCCTGAAATTAAGCATTGTACATTTTTATTATTACTCTAATCCCATCATGTCTAAATGTTTGTTGTACTACATTAAATTTAATACAGATTTTACATGTTACAGTTACGATAATCTAAAGAAAATCACATTTGAGGAGAAAATGGAATTAATGAGGAGAAATGGAATTAATGAGGAGAAATAGAATTAATGAGGAGAAATGGAATTAATGAAAATAATTTAATTAATATTTGGTCTCATTTGGTACAAAAAGTAGGATAATGCAAGCTCTTAGTATTTTCCTGAGTGAAATGTGACTCAGGTATTTTTTGTGAAATTACTCTGCTCCATAATGTTTAATGATGTCACCTGCAGTGTGTGTTGCACACTTCCGCTTGTGTCATCAGGGCAAAGGTGCGAGTGTGGCTGAACTTCACGTCTCACAGGGTTCCACTGTGTTTAGTGTTTGTAAAACAGAGGAAAGAAAAAACAAAACATTCCATGTCTCAGTGTGCCGTCCAAGTTTTGGAGACTTGTTTTTATCAGGAAGACATTTTCATGAGTAATCAACACATCACGGGGCAAAACACAGGAAACGCATCACCAGCAGTTGTTCAGAAAAGAGCTTTACTCCACAGCACTGTTCAGACCTTTTCCTAAAGTTTCTTGAGAACACAGACTATGAGCACTCACTAAACGGGTGATTTGGTAACGCTAATGTTTTGTGTACTTAAACTCATGAAGCATCAACCTGTTACTACAGGTTTAAGATGACGGCATGCTTCATATGTCTCTCATGAACACTGCTATATTACGTTTTGTCTTTGACCCCAAGTGATGGAATAAATTGATGGAGTTCTCATGCTGAGGTTCTCTCACTCCTAGCAGTCATTTAATTTGTTCTGTGTTGTTGCTCAGTGTGTTTTTCTGGGTTAGAAATCTTTTCAAACTATTAGAATTAAAAGCAAAAGATTGGCTGTGTATTTTATTGTGTAAGGCCTGTCAGATGTACGTGGCCCTTAAATTGATTAGTATGTGCACTTCCTGATGAAGGGCACAAAAAGCACAATGACACAAAGAGCCAGAGAGCTGAGCCGAACTCTGAGAGCTCTGTTATTTCCTGCTGTCTCCAGTCATCTCAGCTACCAAAGGAAAACCTGCTAACAAAGGGCCCATACCAGTCGCTCAAGTTCAAAACCAGCCAATCAGATCCCAGCATTTAACAAGCTAAAGATGCACTTAAAGAAAGAGATTTTCTCTCAACAGCTTGAGTGCCAGAGATCGTCTCGTGTGTCTGTAACGTCTGACTGGCGCTGGAAGGGAAAAATGGTCAACTTCATTTAGACAGAATTGGAAAAAACTGCTGACTGCTACCTGGACGATCCCTAGTTATTCCAGTTCCTGTTAATGAATGGTCTGTGTTGGTTCAAAAAGGCTGCAGGTCTCAGATATGGGCCACACATGAACTGGAATGACCCCAAACCCTCCATAAATTTACAACAAGATTTGGTACTCAGCTGGTTTACTTCTGTATGCTATGCGTTTAAAAACACTGTTTCCATAACCACAAAAGTTTAGATTAGCTACGTAGTGTGTTTTTTTTACCTGTTAAAGTTACACCACCCAAGGGTGTTGCCATAGTAACATATGCCATAGTCAGAAATAAGTGAGACATTGACAAAACATAGTTACTGTCATTATTTGTTACTTTATTATAAATGTGCACCTCAAAAGTATATGAAACATATTTCATATGTTTTTAACATTAATACAAAATATACACTGAGAAATTCCTTCAAAACTGTGACGTGTCCCCACCCATTAAAAGTCATTGTATATTTGGCACATTGTGTGATATTGGACAGTTACTAGGATCCCTATAAACTTTGTGTTTGTGAGGAGAATTTGAGATTAGTAACCTTGAGCTGCTTTGGATAAAACACACAATCAGGTGACCTTGAGCTGCTGTGTAAGTGTATGTTCATGTGAGTCCCTCAGTAAACCTCACAGCACTCAGCACACACTGTGTGTGTAAACATCAGTGAGTCTGACATGATGTCCATTAGCCCTCTCTCACTGCTGATGCTGTCCTCTGAGAATATGACCAGAGGAAGCCTGTTGTAACTGGTACATAGATGTGACACCTTGGCCATATGTATCATAACTCATTTGCATGCCAGCAATCTCCCTGTAGCAACCTAAAACTTTAACTGTATATAACTCTTAACTCTTACATTATGTATTTTGTGATATAAACATTTGAAACATGTTGCAATAAGATATATTTCAGCATATCTCGCAGCTGTAGTGTGTATAATACAAGTTATGAGGCAAAATAAATCTGTATTTTAAAGTATTGGGATATATAACAATATAATTATATTCTTATGTCAAGAAAATATATAAAAATTCCATATAAATAATTTTTATTATTAATAGTTCGAGTTTAATATTTTATTACATTTAATTTAATTAGTTGTTCTGCTTGTAGTGACAGTGACTTGTAACTTGTACTGTAGTTTAGCGTCAAGCCTTTTTTCCAGTTTATTTTTGTATAATCTCTGTCATCAGCATCAGTGTGACACCTGCAGTAAATGTGTCCAGAAGTTCAGTGTATTGAACCGCAGCTATTGTGTTAAAAATAAAGGCATCATTCTGCTGAAGAGCAGCCAGGTCATGTGACTGCCCAACCTGCAGTATGCAGCTGAAAAACATAAACACAAGACAGGTGGCTGATTGGACGAAGGGAAAAAGTGGGTGGTGACAAACAAGCTGTCTGAAAAGCGCAGGAAACACCTGTGCCCTCTGCACTCTGACTGTGCTCTCAGCCAGGGGTCTGTGCGTGACGTAGGCGTGTATTGTGCCTCAGTCCAGTCAAAACACACTGGAAGTGAAGTTTAACAATCCTGATGTTTGTTCGTTAGGTTGTTCAGTAAAGCAGCGATTTATTTACAATGATGTGGGACAAACAAAGAAGGAATTTACCATCCTGCCCGGCGACTTGAGTTATCCAGAGTTCAGTAACTAGCTGAATGAATGAAATATCTGACATTTACAGTTATGCATTTGTCAGACGCTTTTATATGTTTTAAGTGATATGTTTTAGTCAGTGCGTGTGCTCCCCTGGGAATCAAATCCACAACCTTTGTGCTGCTAATTCAATGCACTACTAACTGAGCTACAGGAACACATAAATTGTGACTGTCACATCAGCACAGTTGAGGCTTTCTTTTGATTTTGCTCTGACTCTTGAACTGGATTCTGATTGGTTCAGCTGTATGTTATTGCTTAATTTAGGAGTTTCATTTAAATTCTTTAGCAGCCAGGAAAGTTCAAGTAAAACGTCACCTGCAGGATGGATGAAACTGTTGGTGTGTTTGTACACAGTATGTGAATTAGAAAAAGAGCCAGTAAACATCCCAATAAACCTCGGTTGACCTTTTGCATTTGTTAAGAACGGTTGGTATCTGTATCATTTTGTTGCACATGCACACTGAACTTCATTATCGTTTTCCGAGCACTGCTGGGAAGTTCCGAGGATGCCTGGAGTGTTTCCCCATTGCATTTTTGGGAACCCAAACCGAAAGCAAAATGCTTAAAGTGTAAGAACACGTATCTCTCGGAGGACTGCTGCTTGTTTGTGTGTCTGTGTTGTTTGGATTTAAAGTATTTCAAGCTGAGCTCTTCATCCATTAAAATGTCAATGTGTTTTCAATTTATGTCACGTTAAAAAAAGAAGAAAAATTCGCCCCGAGTGATGAAATCTCCCTAGAGGAGTTTACGAGTGAGGAGCGGGACAGAGCCAGCTGTGTGAGCTACACGCAGGGAAATGTGTGGCTGCATTAATTGACACGTTATGCTTGCACCAGATTCAGGACATGCTGTTTTACCCTTTCTCTCCGCATTTCTGACTGCAGGACTTGTCATCAGCTCAATAAATTAGTGCAGCGCTGTCAATACGTTGTTCATTTGGCATTTTTAGCGTCTCAGCTTTGCTTACCCCGATGACTGGTAAATTATAAGCATCTCTGTTGACCACCTAAAAATATCTGTCCCTAAAGTAAACCATATGTGTGGTGTTGCATAACTGACCAAAAAAATATTCCGCCCATCACTGTAATTAGAACAATATCAGGTCTGTAATGTGAACGCTGATGGAATGACCTCAGTTTTGGGGTCTATTTTTAGTTCTCCATCAGGGGTTTATGTTTTGAAATGACACCAGATCTGTCTGTTTGTGTTGTTATTGGGTGGGAGAACCTTGAAGATGTTCTCAGGAAGTAGCATTGCCGGGGTTTTTTCAGGTTTCCTTCAGCTCAGAACGTTCAGGCAGAAGAGTGAGGTCTCTATGTGAGCTGAGCATTTCCTACCATTGGTCCACGGCTGACCGTGGCCTAGCAGACAGAAATAGATTCTCCTGTGTCTGGATTCTGCATCACCTGCTGTTTAGTCTGATACAACTGTACAGTGTTGACTGAAGGCCACTGCGCTCCTGACGCTTCTTTCCTCTGTGACTCTTCTCCTTCCTGAGAGATTTTCAGCTGTGGTACACTGACACATGAAGGTTTGGAAGCAGCAGTTTATAGGAATCTTTCGTATGACTTGTTTAAACAATTTAAATCTTTTTTGTAACGTCTTTTCCTCACATTATTTTGTTATTGTTGCCATCTTTTTTCATCTCGGCCTGTTTTTCTTTCAAAATCAAGTAAGCTGCATATCTAGACAGCATTTTTTAGACATCGTACACATGCCCCTGATGACAAATTATACTGCCTTAAAAGATACCCCACAATGCATTGGGACAAGCTCAGTGCAGTAATTGCATACAATTTAGTGGACAGAGGTGAGGAAGATTACAAATATACTTTAATCTCATTTATATTTCCTTCAAAACCAAAAAGAATTGATAGCTTTTCATTTAATCTAGATAGCATTGTGCTTGTAAATGTGTTTCAATATGTTCCAGGCAGACACAGAAGGGCTTTTCCAGTCTTGGTTCATCCTAGTTTCCTCCTCATCTACTGAACATCTTTGGGAGATTTCCACCATCACCTCTGGCTTCTCACTAGAGGACTGGCTCTGTTGTTTGTAAAGTTTTATTGGAGCAATATGTATTGAGAAACCATGCGTATTACACTATCACCTCATTAGCTTAGCAACACGTAATGTCAAAACTAATTGTACATTTAATATTTAGGCATTTAGCAAATTGTTTTATCCAGAGCGACTTACAGTGCATTCAGAATGTAGATTTTATCAGTCTGCAGCAGAGAAAGGCCTTCCTTTACACCTAGCATTAAGATACGTTTTAAATGTGCTAAATTGGATTAAGACATTATAACATTATGACACATATGATATAATGACAAATCTAAGTTATTAATGATGGAATGATCCGATGGATTCAGGTTTTAGTTTGTGTACAAACTTTCATAACAGTGTGATGTCTGCTCGTAACATTTGACAATAGTCTGGAAAAACTGTCTCATCAGTGATTTGTCACAGACCACAGTTCTGTGCAGTTGTTCCATGCCACCGTCTGGTTCATGAGTCGTCCTGCTGCTGCTGTTTGTTTGGGTTTTCATTTCCTCCATCCACCTTTTGCACATTATACATGCAATATTTCATGTAAACACACTGCAAGTGAATCTCCAGGAAACAAACAGGTGTGAGAAATTAAAACTCAATAGATTTACCACCAATGCAGTGACCTGCAATCAGTGCATTGATTTAGCATCAGTACATTGATTTAGCTAGAGCACTGATTTAGCACTAGAGCACTGATTTAGCACTAGAGCACTGATTTAGCACTAGAGCACTGATTTAGCACTAGAGCACTGATTTAGCACTAGAGCACTGATAAAGCACTAGTGCACTGATTTAGCACTAGAGCACTGATAAAGCACTAGTGCACTGATTTAGCACCAGTACAGTGATTTAGCACCAGTACAGTGAACTGCCATCAGTGCAGTGATTGAGCACCAGCGCAGTGTTTGAGCACCAGTACAGTGAACTGCAGTGATTTTGTTGTTGTCATTGGGGTATAAAGCAGCAGTTTTGAGATGTGCTCTTAATGTCTACATTATCATGAGTTGCAGACTTATTGGAAATATCTTCAGCTTTTCATTTAAAATGGAAATGATATGTGGGTCATGATGCAAAGCTTACTTCATGTTACACACAACACTGTGATATTGTGCTATTGTGGTATATTCATTTGTACCGCTTTCATCTACATTAGATTCAAGTTTCCTTGCCCAGTTATAATTTTTACGTTTGTAATTTTATATTGTATCTTAAGTTGAAAGTACTTGTTTTTTGTTTTTGGTTAAATAGACGTTTGTCTAATTCTACACACAGAACACATTGTATGATGGTTTCTTGTCCCCCACAAAACAATCGAAAGAATCTTGTAATTGGTGCACATTACGGCATTACAAGTCATGTATGATGAAGACTGTATGTTCAGTAACTCATGAACTTCTAGCTCTGCTACACTCCCAACAGCAAGCAGATCAGCCGCTCTTTCTTTGTCCTCTAACTGGGCCATCAGCTGCCCGATGCCTTTTATGGCCGTCGATAAAGAGAGAGGCAAGTAACAGAAGGCACAAGGCAGACGAGGGTCTGATGTCGTTGTTCTGTCCTCCATGCAGTGAACTGATTCTTCACAGGTCAGGCTGCAGATCTTGTGTCTGTGTGTGGACTGGACGTGTCTGATTTCTGGAGCGACGAGGAGATCTGCCCCTGTAATGAAGAGTCCTGTGACATCACAGCACCAGAACACCACTGAGTTCCTTTGTCACTTGACTCGGAGCTAATTTAAGGAAAACGGCTGTCCTCTCTTTCATATGACTCAGCTGTTTCACGAGTGCATGCACAGTTCTCAGAACAATAAAGGCCATTTCACATGACTCGACATTTAGGGGTCCCGGCGGCTGGAGCTTTATTCCTGCGCTGTGTTTTGTGCAGGTCAGAAATGGTTTCCAGTGCACCTTTGGAAGTGTTGCCAGAGATGAAGGGAATACTAAATTCATAGATACACCAATTTACAACACAACATTAAAGACATGTCGTGACATTCAGAGAACAGTCACTGACAGAACACGGTTGAGGTGGTACTTATAAGTAGATTGATGCAAACAAATAGTTAATAAGTGAGTAAAGTAACACAAAACAGAACACACAGGTGAACAACTCTTACAATTAAACAGCTGAGACATGTTATGGCATTAAAGGGGGAATTGAGACCAAATAAAATGGTAAAATCGCTCCTCAGCAGCACTTTTCATGTGGCATGGCTCTTGTGTTGTGTGTGTGTGTTGAAGCCCTGATGTTAGTCACATGATCATTTTCCCAGTGTGCTTTGCACTGGAGATCTGTAATTTGCCTGCAGAAGCTTCATATCACTCTCATGGAAAATCATCTGTTATTATGGTCCCGGGCATTTTAACAAGCCAGTAAATATTCCATATTTGCCCTGTTTTGTCATATTTATTGTTTTTCTTGTGATAATGTCTGATGCTCACCCAACTCTAACCAATCATTGTACAACATCTAATCTGAATCAACCTTTTGTTCTACCTGTGAGAAACATCCTGTCCTGATGGTCCATCCACCAGTCCTGGTCTTCTTCCTCTGGGCTACTTCAGTGGTCTTGTGTCAAGCTTAATCTAATGTTTACTGGTAAAGATGCTACAAACCCGTTGATCAGACTGATATGTGAGGATTTATTTTACCACAGTTGTTGTCTGTCTGGATGTTCAGTCTCAACCCAGCACGTGCAGAACCCCTCAGACCGAGGTTTGGTTTTGTGTATTTGAAATATTGCCAGACCTCAGACTCTTCACAGGCTCTTGGACGAGGGGTATTGATTTAACTGATGTCCAATAATACACAAGTGCTTTTCCACAATTATAGAGCTGACAGGTCCAAATTTATCTTCATGTGAATGAAAACAAAGCTGTGGGGGACAGAGTTATTACAGTTTTAAAATGTAATTTAGCTTCTATTTCCACTTATTTTCTATTTGTAGTTTTATTTTTCTCTTTTCATTTAACACTGATAGTTTTCATTTATTTAACTATTTTGGGGTTTTAGTTTTTATTTATATTTGTTTATTTTAACACCAGTTAATTCCAGCTCCTTCTGATGTTTTCTGTGTCTACTGACATTTTAATGTTTAATTAAGCCAGGTCTTAATGATATCAAATTTTACTAAAATTAAAAACAAACTAATAATCTAAAATTGATTTGTGGGCATTTGGAGTCATGGAAATACATTTTTAATTAAGTTTCTGTTTTTATAAATTTTCATTTCTGTTGAACAGACGTAAACAGTTTATTGTTTGTCTTTCCCTCGCAGCCTCATTTTGGTTCATGTTAAATTAAACATGGCGTCGTAACTCACACTGAAGTCCATATTGGGACAGTGTGGCATTTCTGTCCCACATTATCAACCCACGTACGCACTCTGATTGTTTATCTGCAGTTGACTGGATATTTATCACATACTTTGAATATTTTCATATTTTTCTGGGATTTTCCTGGAAGCTGTCCCAATCTGACAAGGGAAAGAATCATCCCACTCTTCCGTCTTCATCTGCCTGTGTTCCAGATTTCCTGCCTGCTATTGTGGCTACAGCGGGGCGCTAACATCCTGGTTCAAGCCCCGAGGTCAACCCAGCGTTCCCTCTCTCTCTCTCTCTCTCTCTCTCTCTCAATCCTTCCACTGTAGACCTTTATCGTCTCTCTTTCTCTAACTGTCAGTCAGGAGCTGTCCAACACCTACTTTAGTCATTTGACTAGTTGATTAGTGTGGTTAACTAGTTGTAAAGTTCTGGTAAAGTACACAATTCTGAATTATTCTGAACAATTTTGCATTTCCTTCAGATAGCCTGTACAGCCATGAACCATGAACTACATGTTAGTCAGCGACAGGTGTTGGGGGAGGGACTTTCTCATTTTTAGAGAGCATTGTATTGGACAAAAATCTGTGTAGTGCAAAATGAGTCATCTGTAGTTTTGATCTTTTTTCCTGACTGTAAATTTATATATGTGTTAAAAGTTAATTGTCTGAATCTTTAGAAGTACGCCAGCACAACTTTAATGCTAAAACACACAGGCTAAAACCATGACTGAACAAATGAGCCATATAAATTTCACAGGAAGACATAAAAATCATCTTTAAAGTATTTGTCTAATATTTGTTGTCAGACACACTACAGCTGTACTCACAGTTCCTCCATCTCTCTCTCTTCAGTCTTTTCATCACGCACACTTTCACTGTGTTGATGAATTCTATCATCAGTCAGATGCTGAGCGTGAATCAGACCGTTATTACCTCAGCTTACTTTTATACACCACTAATGTGTAAAAATACACTGTGCACCATCCCGAGTTACTTTTTACGGTTTGGTTTGCTTTAATTGTGATTTACATTTGACTTCTAATATAGGTTTTTTGTTTGCATGTTTTTATTTCATATTTTTATGTAACAGTTTTATATTTTAAGCATTAATAACATGAATTACTCAACTGTAATCTCTGTGTAAATGCAAACAGTCACATTAACCTCATGAAAGCCTGAAATGTTCTGTTGATGCTACATTTAGTGTCAGTAACTGCATCACTCTGGCATTTAGGATTCTGCAGCACAGACTCTAATCTTGTCTCGGATTGCCTGCGCCAGAGAACTAGTTTCATCAGATTTGAACTCAATCTCTCCAGCATTGATTAGAATGACGAATCTAAAGTAATTTTCTCTGTAATTCTGTTTTGTTTTCAGTTGAATTTGCATGCACATTTGTGGTTTTAGTTGGGTTTTCACAGATTTACATTTTGTTTTAATTATTGAATATGTCATTTGTACACTTTTGTACCGTTACAGGTACGGTAACGTGACAGAAACAAATACCTGCTGAGGGTTTGTTTTACAGTCTTGTTTGCTGTTGAGAGTGAGTGTGGAGTGTGTTTGGAATGGGCACTAAAGGAATGAAGTCAGTGGTGTTTCCTGCCCTCTGATGACAGGATGTACTAACTGAAGTGGCTCATCCTGTACACGATCACACAGTATCTGTCTGTCAGTACTGACGGCGCACATCAGCCACATGCTGTCTTCCTGTAAAACATTTTTAACGTCCCCACCTTTCATTCCTGTCAGATCAAGTGATGTCACTTCCTGTGGTCATCAAGTGTACTGGCTGCTTCTGTTTTCTGATTGGATATTCTGGTAATGTCAGGGTGTTTGTTTGTGTTTTGTTCCCCTACAGTTTTGCCAGCCTGGTGGATGGAGTTTATCTCGCGAGAGGAAGACCCCGACCTTCTTCACAGTGGTGCTGACAGACATTGATTCACAGCGACACTATTGCTCCTGTCTTACTTTCTTTGAAGCAGAGGTCAACCTGCAGGTGAGCTAACAGGGATTACTGGGGATCTGTTGGGTTTTTTCTGTTTTTTGTGTATCTGTGTGTCAGAGTCCACAGAGACACCACGCTTGGCAGGCTGGCCCCACACACCACCCACTACTTCATAAAATATGAGCTGCTCACTGCCTTTGAGTTTCTGTCGAATAACATCATGATGTGTCCATCTACATGATAAACACCAGCGTCAGGTCTTTACACGAGCTTCAGCAGGTTCACATTTCCACATTTTGAATTTGAATTTTTAAAACATGTTTTAGGTCAATTAGTCCGGTTCACACACATTTTCTGTGTGTTTTTTTTTTAGAAACTGTTTGTTGACAGAAGTTTTTCAAGGAATAATAAATCATCAAATCCTTTGGCAGATGTCAGCTAAATTAATTTTTGTGGTGACCCATATTGACTCATGAACCTGCATCTTCTGACTGTCCTGACAAAACTGATCAGAACAATCTGAGCGCACATGCCAGAGTTTCATCACATTCCACCCGTAGGGGAGCTATAAAAAGTAGAATCTCAAAGCGTTCATTTAGGCCAGGAAGTTGAGATTCGGCACGCTTTATCTGTGGCACGAGTGCTAACATATTAAAATATCAGATGGACAGATGAACAAAAATGTTTGCCAGCAGCCAATAAAATTTTATCAGCCATGCGTAATTTATTACAGAGTCTTACTACAGTATTAATATAACATGCTTTAGTCTTTTCACTGTTTATTTAAGTACACTTTACCAATGTACAACGATGGTATCCATAGCAACCATTGTGTTATTTTTCTCCTCTTAACCATCTGACGGGACACTTCTCCTGTTGCTAGTGGCTGTATTTTTGTAACGATTGGCTTGTCTACAGCTGACATCACAAAGCATAACAGAGATTGATTTATGGACCTTATACCAGGTCACACAGCTCACCACTGTAGAATGTTATGAGTACATGTATCATCAGATCAAGTGTCTGTCTGATAGCACACATTGATTGCTTTAGGCACAGCTGTTTAACGCCACTGCTAGCCAAAAGCAGTTTGGGGGTTTATTAGGGCACCGATGGTGTGTAGCCTCTGCTGTTTTCATTGGCACTCTCCTTCTTCTGATTCCTCTGGCTTTGACTCTATGAAACCGTTCAGAGGAAAGTTGTGAAATTTGGCCCAATTGATGGGGAGAGTGTAAATAGTCCCCTGACCCATTTTGGGATCTCTTTAGCCCCACTTTTAGCATAAAGTGTCACGTTTTCTGGATCAGATTTTGGGTCCAGTTTTGAATGGTCCTCATACCACGCTTGCCAAAATGTATCAGCTGGTTAAAATGTGTTCCTGTAGCTCATCTTGTAGAGCTTTGTGTTAGCAGCACAAAGGTTGTGGGTTCGATTTCTAGGGAACACACAAACTCAAATGTATAACTAACCTAACCCTAAAGCAACAGAAACATTTTTCAAGCAGTGTTTTATTTGCATCGTCTCTTAACCTTTCATTTCAGACAGGTAGCAGAAAGCCGGATGTGATGTGGTGTAGTGGTTAAAGGTATCGTAATTCAAAGGTTATAGGTTCGAATTCCACATATGGTGTTTCTAAAATTGTGCTTAATGCAATGTGGGACATGCGTGGCCCCAAAATTGCTGCTTGTGGTTATGTTTGTCCTCTTTGCACTTTGTTAGTGTTTTTATGTGTGTGTTTTTCCACTATTGGGTTCTTTTCATCTCAGTAATGTGTGCCATGTGCATGTTTACTGTCAAGTGCATAAAGGGTTTTCATAAGAAAATGGTGAGATTCCAAACACAGTCATGGTATGCGTGAGTCCAGCTTAGTCCACTGCAGACAAATGAAACACTCCAGTTTGGTGTTGATTGATGCTTTCAGAAGAGCTGTGGATGTTCAGTGATGTGGCTTCAACAGCTTTAAGTCATTTAAGATGTTGCAACAGAGGCTCTATGAAATGTTTCTCAGTGAGCCGGTTTAGATGGACGACATCACTCTTGTGGACCTCACAGATGGACACATTACATTTATGCATTTGGCAGATGCGTTTAAACAAAGTGACTTGCAGTGAATTTAAGCTATACGTTTAATCAGTACATGTGTTCCCTGGAAATCGAACCCACAACCTTTGTGGTGCAAACGCAATGCTCTACCAGTAAAGCTACAGGACACCATTTGCACCTTTTCGGGTGTGTGTGCTTTTGTTTTTGTCCTGCTATTACCTGTGGAAACAGTGATCTAGTCTTCCTATGTCAGGAAACAGGTTCGTCACATCCTGACATTCCACATCTACCAACTTCTGCATCCCTAAATGAGCAATCTGGCATTTTGTGTAATTAACCTAATTCAGTACTCAGGATGTGCTGATCATCATGACAAACAAATGCAGCATTTCAATGTTGTGAATCACGATAATTTCATAAGCAGACCACTCACTGTTTAACAGCCTAGATGAAGAGTTAGTTTTCCTCTGTAGATTAACAGTGAATCAGCCAGTTCACCACAGGAATCTTCATGGATGCCAGCATGCAGACTTACTGTCAACTTCCTGTTGCTTTACTGGACTAATTACAAATAAACCAGCTCATGAGAAGCTCGTTAGAGAATGGTGCTTCCAGAATGTTACAAAACTATTTGGCAGGAGCTTCAGGAGGTCAAAGTCTTTGAGCTTCGATGACCTTCAGCTGCTGGTGGGTGCTGTCTTCCTCTCTGGCCTTTTGGGAGTCAAATACATGTTGTCTATCTCACTCTCTTCTTCTGTATGTCTCTTATCCTCAGCGGGAGGCTGTTCATCTTCTTTATTTATATTGGGAGACCACCCATGAACAGAACTTTACAGTGTCCTGAAGCACATGCTGTTTGAAGCATCATTCCTAACCGCACACTCATTGCCTCAGTGTCTCCAGAAAGACCTTTCAGTCAATCTGTCTCGTCTACACTGTTTGCCTATGATACGCTTATCCAAGAACCCGTGATAGCGCCTTTCACCTAATGACTGTGATAGGCTGTTATCTCATAGAGACACTTTCATGGATTTATGTGGTAAAAAGTGCTGGACTGTCTCTTATCCCAGTGAGTGTATGTTCACAAGAATTAGAACATAGTAGTTTTTTTTTTTTAGAAATAGTTTTTTTGAAGGTCAGAAGACACTGTAAATCCATCAATCAAGCAGTAATCGAGCAGTAATCAAACAGTGATCACATTTAACTATTAAATCTTTTGACTTCCAATAGATTCATGCTGCAGTTTTTATTCATTGGTATAACGAAGCAAAGCCATCTGACAATCTGAAAGGTTTCCCCTGTAATCTGCTCAGGAACTCTGTGAGGTACAGCAGTCGTACCGCTGGTTGGGAATCATGACTTTATTGTAGTTCTGGAGAAAGAACAAGAAAGCACATCATTGTCTTTCTCTTACTGTTTCTGGGCTGTTTCTCTTGTGTTCTTGGTCTTTAACATGTCTGCAGACTTTTCAGGTGTTTTGAACTTTGAACCAAAGCTCCATCATGAGGCTCCGTCCCTCTAAAGATCACGACACTGAGCGAGGATTCTCTTTCATCTGATGGAATGTATTTTTCTCCATAATTGAACCAAATCCTTCCAATAAAGGCTGAAATGTGTTTCTCATCTGTGGGGTATTTTAATGCTGTTCTCTGATAAGATGCTGAGGATCTTGTGGTCTGCTGTGCAGGGGTTCGACTGTGGGTACCGCTGGCTCAGATCAGACGATCAGAAGCAGATTGTGTGAAGTAAGAGATTCTTCAGTCAGGGGTCAAACTTCTCTCCTCATCTTACCTGAGGATGATTATCCAGTCTGCAGGAATATTTGTAGCGCTTATTAAATCCTATTACTTTGTTTAAAAAAAAACCTCTTCATTTAATTCATTACATTTACATTTAGGCATCTGGCAGACGCTTTTATCCTAAGCGACTTACATTGCATTATACTACACATTGATCACTATACATTGAGAATGTGCAATCCCTGGGATCGAACCCATGACCTTGGCGTTGTTAGCACCATGCTCTAACCACTGAGCTACAGGAAAGCTATTAAAGCTATCATTAGTGGTGCCTGTTAATGCATTAGTGCATCAAGCATCAGTATTGTTATGGCCGTAGGTTACGTACGAGTTATATACAGTTCCTAACAAGTATGAAGCACTTTCTTCTGTTTTGATGAATGTTGATGCTTCTGTTTTCCCCTTATAATGAGAGTTCTGGAGGAACATAAGGGCAAGTGAAGAGATGTGATGAGGTGAATCTTCTCATGTCTCAGGTGCTGTGGGCACAAATGAAGCTCACATCAGCTTGTTAAGAGGAGCTGAATGATTTATGATCAAACCTTTTTCACCTTGTGAATGATAAAGCTCTCTGTGGTGCTGTGGTGACACACACAGCAATTGTAAGAAAATAATGGTTTTAATGATCTGTGTAGCCATGACATGCTGGATTCTGACTGCGCACATATTTAGAATATTCATGGGTTTAGTTCTGTTGTGCTGTGAACTCTCTGGGGGTTGAACACGGTGTAATTACAGCACTGTTTACTTTTACACTGATTGCATCTTTTGACACAATTCTTTAGGAAATTTAATTTCTTCCAAATACTCACATGGAGCCAGTTTGATTTTGTGCACATTCGTCTGTTCTGGAGAGCAGGACTTGTAATGTGAGACAGCCTTCAGGATGAGCCTTCAGGATGAGACTTTGGCCCTAAACAACCCAATTTTCCAGAGTCACATCTGAAAATAGAGCAGCGCCTCTCCTCACCTCTCAGGTCACTCCTTTATTGATTAGGCAGCTTATCTGAACTGTCTTCATCCTCATGTGTACTAACTCTGTCAGCGTGCCGCCACGCATCTGAGAGGTATGCAGGACACTCCTAACTCAGTTTTACCCTGTTATCATTTTCACTTGCTTCTTGACAAAAGGCAGCAGTGACTTGGCAGACCACATAACTGTAATCACATGTAATTGTAGTTTTGAGGTCTTTGGAGATGGCAGATTCATCTTGTGTAGCAGTTTACAGTTACCATATTCACTAAGCCTGTCTACATAAGCTTGGTTTTATCATGTGATCTTCATGCATTGTTTCCCAGCGGCCTCTCAACTCCTCAACTCAGATGATTATCGGTAGAGAATAACACAGAATTAGGAGAAAAATCCCCACAATCGCCTGACCGGCTTTCTGTCCGTCCCTGCTGAGGAAATGGGGGATTTGGGGTTTTGGTATCTTTCTGGCATTCTTCTTCTGCTCTGTTGGGGTCTGTCTGTCCCCACGCAGTGCAAGACTCAATATTAAACATGTTGCCTGCAGACTAAATACGAAGGCTTTAGATAAATAGCTTTTAAAGTAACACTCACTCTGCTACAGCCGAAGGGCAGAGCTGTTGAAGTGAGGACTCTGAAGGGTGCTTGACTGTTACCCTACACAAACACACGTGTCACTGGCACATCATTTTAAATCGAAATCATATTTTGGGCTTTTTAATTGTAAGCGTTGTGTTTATTTACATTTCCAGTCATGCATATGATTTTATCCAAAGTGACTTACAGTACATTCATTCTATACATCTAATCAGTGCGTGTGTTTCCTGGGTATCGATCCCACAACTTTGCGTTGCTAACACAATGCTCTACAAATTGAACAACAGGAACAGCTCAGATTAAATGGGCCTTTCTGAACGAAATTCAGTTGTTCACTTTCAGTTGTCACCTTGAGTGGTGTCATCTTTAAAACATGTTGTTTGCATTTGCCCATTAAAATTGCATTTGACCCAGAATCACAATCCTGGAATCATGCCCTGGTCTTATCTCATACCATATGCTCTATACATGTCCAGAGTACTTCACCAGTCTGGAATTTTGTTCAGGCCAGACTTTGAGTTGTTCTTGTTTGTTTTCTGTTTCAGGGCTCGAAGACGCTGGAGGCAGATGTGGACGGTGATGAAGATGAGGAAGAGAATGCTTTGATCCAGCCAGCTCAAGTCTTTGCACCCAAAAGTCTGATCTTGGTCTCCAGGCTGGATTACCCTGAAATATTTAGGGTATTCAACATATTTCATCTAAAACACAAACGCTGGGTCCCTAATGATTAATGAGGATTAATGAGGATTAATGAGGATTAATGATTTAAATCATTCATAGTTTTCTTGATCACTTCAGTGGATAAAATGGAGGCTGTTTTGGTGGAATGCTAACAGTGTTCAGTATTAGTCGTTTACTTTATAGTAGATTTATAGTAAACAATAGAAGCTTACTTTTTATACCCTGGTGATTTTACTTTATAGAAATGTGTGTAGTTGATTTATTATTTAAATTTTTTTTCTATATGTTTTTGGACGATCACTAGCCTACAGTAATCTTAACCATCTAGTGATCCAAACAGTTTCATGCATGCTCTGAATTCTGTCTTTTTCACTTAAATCATGTACATTAATGAGGGTCAAACAGTGATTTATTAGCAAATAATTGGTATTATTGTCCAATTTCTGATAAAGTAACTGGCTAGCTAGACTGATTTTTTACTCACACTTGACAAGAGGCAGCATCACTCGTTCACAGGCAGCAATCACTCGTTCACAGGCAGCAATCACTCATTCACAGGCAGCAATCACTCGTTCACAGGCAGCAATCACTCATTCACAGGCAGCAATCACTCGTTTAAAGGCAGAAATCACACGTTCACAGGCAGAAATCACTCATTCACATGCAGGATTCTTCATGCTGAAGTGGAGGATGGATTTAGAGGTTGGATTTAGGTTAATTTAAACCACCACTGGGAAACAGTATTGGTCGTCACAGCCTTTAAAGTCAAAGATTTATATCTGCTAGTGGAATAAGAGCAGGGATCGAAGAAACAGAGCAGAACATCACAAGAGCTCAGAAGCAGGAAATCCACTCCATCCAAAGCTTCATGCAGAACGCGGGCCTCAGTGTTTAATATTGATTCATTTATTTACTGTACTTTTGGCCTGCATTCATGTGTATGAGCTGTGCCCGGGAATCATGTAGTTGTGTTTCTTGGGAAAGGACCAAATGTTTAGAGTTACACATTGTTTTTCAATATGCTGACTTAATAGGGCACTTAAAATTAAAATCTGCTGGTATTTCCTGTTATTCATGCAGATATGTCATTTATTCTAGATTTATGTTATTTATAAGATTTATGTTATGTGAGGGAATAAACAGACTGTGATAGTCAGTGTTGTTGCTGAGGCAGGAATCACTGTTAATACTGATCATATCTGAACAAACATGTAACCTGAACGCATGAAACTCTAGCATGTGACATGCTGTTTGTTTAAGAGGTACAGCATTACCTTCCAAACTGACCTGATTTTATTTGACCTCATGGACAAATATATAAAAAAATCCCTTACATTTATAATGGGGAATTTATATTATTGGGTCCCCCAAGCTAGGTCAAGAGGCCAGAAGGACCTAGCAACCCATTAAAACACCTAGCAAGCACTTGGAACAAAAAGCAATTGTGTTTTCGAGGTGTTTGTGTGAATGAAGTTCTTGTTTTGTTTTCTAGGGCTGTCTGGGGCTGATCTACACCGTGTACATAGACAGTCTGAGCTTTCCTCTGGAGGGGCTGGTTGCAAACCTCTTCACATGTTTTGTTCCAGTGGCTGGAGGTTCCCAGGTCAGATGTT
Source organism: Botia almorhae (assembly GCA_036877575.1). Taxonomy (NCBI): domain Eukaryota; kingdom Metazoa; phylum Chordata; class Actinopteri; order Cypriniformes; family Botiidae; genus Botia; species Botia almorhae. The sequence goes on along the minus strand of JAZGTJ010000558.1, from coordinate 38,058 downwards.
ACTCCACCAAAGAATTCCTCATGTTTCCTGACCTCTGTGGACACTTGAGCTGATCGGGGAATAATCTGGGTTCATTTGTCTGTCTTTTGGTTACCTGGGTACCTTTAGGATGTTGTCATAGCTGAAGTATGGAGTGTCATATCATGTGTTGTTTTCACTGGAGACTTAAGGTCAAAAGGGCTTTAGAAGGACTGAAAGAAACCCACGTTTTTTAAATAGAGTAAGAATATTAAAATATTACAAAATTTCCTCTTTTTGGTCAACCTCTGTTCTGTTTGCCTCTGATTCTTTAATGGGGTAGTTGTGATCAAATTTGCCCCCTAAATGTGTTTTCTCTATAAACACAGTTTTTCTATCCGCCCCTCTTTATTGTTCACTAAACTCACATAAATCAACCAGAATGACTGCAGATATTGTTCAACAATTTACAAATTGGTTTCATGGGGGAAATATAAATGCAGACAGAGTTTAGCAGGGTTCCCTCGCATGATGTTTTCTGTTTGATGTAATTCAGTAATACATTCCTCCAGAATCATCATTCTTTCCATCTGCACTGTGATATCATGATGATCATACAGGGTGTGAGTTATTAACTTCTGGAGAAGAAGAAGGTTTTAATCTTTAAGAGTGAATCTAACTTTATCCTCTAAGAATGTGTCATGGATTTGGAGGTTTCTTTCAGGCAGATCTCAGCTCCATCCATCGGGCTTAGTATTAAACCTACTAAATTGACCCTGTACACCTTGTTGAGTCAGTTTACTGTGTCTTCAGCCTACATAACTGAAAGTCAAGATCTGAGACATCTGTTGTTCAGTATTTATAAGGGCATTGAAGGTCCAGTGAGCTTTTAGGCGTGTTGACGTGTATTGTTAGTGCAGAATCTGCCTTAGCATTTGACCTGGCTGAAGTTTATCATGTAAGGATGGTTTGTATACAGCACAGTTTTGCTTTCTACCGTTAGCAGCATCTTGCCAGGCTTTGGCACAGTTAGTGAGTAAAGGGTGAACACACGTTACTCTGAGAATCTTCTGTGTGTGTGATGTATAATTTGAGGTTTTCTAAACATCAGTGTGAAAGAACAGCTGCTACACTGAAGGAGTCTCACAGCAGGACTGCTGACAGGGGCATAAAATTACACTTTGAACTTGACAGAAAACACTAATTTAGAGATGTTTTTACCCAAAAACCTCTTTAACATCATGAAAAGGGCTCAGGAAAAAAATACAAAATGTAAGACTTGACACGGTTTTTCTACATAGCTGTATGTAACATATGACATGCTACATGAATCCGTGGATGTTATGTACATGACGTGAGGATGAGGGTTTGTGTTTTCAGAAGCTGTTTTCTCTGGGAGCAGGAGACCGTCAACTCATCCAAACGCCTCTGAATGAAAACCTGCCCATCACCTGTAAGAGTGTAGCACTGCTCTTCCAACAGTTAGGTGAGAGCCTTCTGTTTACATGTGTACACTATACTGTGTACTGGGAGCATTGTACTGTACTGGGAGCATTATACAGAATACTGTGTTCACCTACAGCAGCTCCAACACTTTTTTTTATCTTTTCCATATTTGTGCAGACATCTCCTGTCCTTTACTCTTCCACTTAAAGTCTCTTCCTGTAAACATGTTTTTGTGGAGATTAGTCACATGATCATATGAGGGCAGACCAGGGCTGATACAGTAACCAGTCACATTCTTTACATTGTCACTAACTCAAAGTCCTGCAAATCCGCCCACACTCTTGCTCACTAATCACAGCAAGTAGATTGTTAACTAACCGTTTAAATCATCAGCTTTACACAAGCATGTTTGAAGTGGATTCATTAAAGGAAATGCCAATATTCACTCTGAATGTTAAAACACTGGAAATATCAAATAGTCAAACACTTATTTGAACAGATTGTCTTGCATCTGAGAATAAAAGCATTGTCCTGGAGACTTTTGAATAAATGTGAGTGTGTTGAGTTCATACCATATTTACATTAAGTGAGTGCTACAGTTCACTGTTTCAGCCCTATTACAGAGATTAATTAACATTTTTCTGGATGACTTCGAAATCTGTTGTTTTTTTGACATTCTATTCTGTTCAAGTAAGACAAATGTTTTCTTTGTGTATAGTACTTCATGTTAAGCCATTGACTTTGATTGGCTGCACCTTGCATTCCGCATGCAGAAGAACACAAAAACATTTCTTTCCACTCATGGTTCAATCAAATCTGGTTTGTCAGAATTTGTCATACAAGGACAAGAATAAGTTCAAAGATCGGTGCCCGTTTTTCATTGTGCAAGACGAAAATAGTTTTCTTCTTATGAAAGAACTGCGTTGTCATGGCAGCCTAATGTAATGAATGTTTTAATTTTGCATGTCCTGCGTTCAGCTGGAGGAAAACACATGCGTTCGCAGAGACACGCACACGGTCATTTAGATGCACGCTAATGCACGTACGGTTTTACTGCTGATGTGAAACGTGTTACCGCAGTCCAGCTGCGGGTCTTGAACACATTACCATCAGCCTGTGTCAGTCCATACAAGCAGATTCTGCAAATAGCTAAACACAACACACTGCACGCTGAAAGCACGAGGGCCACGTCTGTGAAAGGTGTTTTAAAATCTTTCCTTCTCCGTGTGATGTGAAGAAGGCAAAAGCTGTTTCATGTCATTTCATGTCTTCTGTGATTTACATGTGTTTTATTTTTAGGCTCGGTCGTGATTTTTTTTTGGCCTGTATTTGACTCGAACTCTTTAACCTAGAAAGGGGGTTAATCAATGTACAGTTGCTTATTTCAGAGGTTTTTCAATTTTAACGGATTTACGTAGAGCTCTCATTAATGACACGCTTACTAAACAATCCAGTTTGAGTCAGTTTGTCTTTGAGGTCATGTGACCATCCTGTAGCCTGCCAAGAACATGCCCGGGTCGCATTATATAAGAAAGAATATTCTGCATTAAGAAAATAAATCCATTGTTAAGACCATTATGATTTTTTGCATTGACATTATTCACTTTTCAACAGAGCAATTTTCATGATCATAACAGATAAGTTTCACTACTACTGCACATTACACAAACAGCATTTTCTGCATGAATCTGTCTGTGATAAGAGAACCATTTTTCATCCTCCAAACCATGTGGCACCTTAGGGACTGATCTTAAGGGGACAATACAAAAAAATGAAGAGTCTGTCATGATTGACCAATTTCCCCACACGGATTTATAAAGTATGTGTCTGTCTGTCTATGTATTTACTCCCCCTCACAGTTGTGTCCAGTATGATTCTTTTTCTAAAAATATAACTGAAATGGCTAAAATAGTGAGTCATTGTGCTTTTGTGTCCTCTTGAGAACTCCAGTTTCATTCATTGTAATTATATGGGAAGGTTAAACAGACGTTCCTTCTTTACTGTTTCATAGAAGAAAAATAGTCATATAGGTTTAGAACAACATGATGGTGAATAAATAATGACAGATTTTTCATTTTGTGTGCTAAACTATTGTTTCAGTCATCTAAGCCCGTAAAACAGTCTGACCTACATTAGCTAATACAAATGTCATTTTGAGCCCCTTTGTGTAACTTTCATGCTGTACCTCATTTCCATTGTTCTCCTCTGAATCAACACCAGATTAATCAACAGCCTACCCATGACCTGACTCCGAGCTTGTCCTTGATTCAGCCTCAATCAATAACCTGTCAAATGTTTGTCAGGAACTCGTGTGTGTCAAACCACAGGCCTGTTTCCTCTCTCAGCCTGTATCAGCACATCATCACAGCTCATCCTCATCTCAGAGTGAGGGTCGAGTCTGTCTCTCACCATAAGAAGTGGAGGAAAAGGAACATATCTGACATTAGAAGTCACACTGTTTATTATTTGTGGCATATTTCTGTGCATGGCTCAGAAATGTGGAGCTGTTCCAGTAGATAAGCAAATGTCACAAGGTCAGAGAGAGTTTTACTGGATGCCTCGCAAACAAGATTATGAAATGTGTTGATGTGTTTTTGGGGTGAGAGATGACACTGACATTTCCAAGCATAACCTGTTGGTCATTTCTGTAGAACTCCAGAATGCAGGAGACTCATTAGTGCTGTTGTTTAAACACTAAGCCTTAATCCTGGGTCACCTAGAACACCTTAGCAACTTCATAGCAATGCCTTAGCAACAACCCTAACATTGTGGTGGTGAGTTTTGCACAGACAAGCCTTACTCATATTGTCTGTAAGAAAATCTAGTAATAATTGATTCACTGTTCTTCGTTAGTGTTTATGTGTATTTGCTATTTGGAAATGAAGGGAAGCTCCCTGGAGATTTAAACCAGTGGTTGTAAATCAGTTCAGCAAGTGACACATTTACAGTGACTTGAAAGATGTTTCTGAAGCGGGTTGAATAGAGTGACTTATATGCAATTGACTCCATGTTCCCAAACATCTCCTGCTCAGTTTGCTCATTGGTTAGATTCAGGTGTTCAGTCGCCTTTTCATATCTCAGTCCTGTTTATTGGTGCGTATTAGAGTTTGACACAGACAAAAAGGAAACACTGACCCTGTCTAGCGGCGGATACAACTGTTAATGGCTCATGTCTCCTTTTCTGGCCGCATGTGATTTATGATCTCTGTGGTATGTTGATGACAAACAAAAACAGGAAATGTAAACTTTTATCTCTCGCTTTCTCCACCGAACTCTCGCTAAAGAACATGGAGATTAATTTGTCGCATTTCATATCTGACATTCCTGGAGCATTTTTGCATTATCGTGTTTTGATTAAGACGGATGATGCAACAAGTACATAGTTGACATAATATTTAGATATTGGAATTTGTCCTCCTGCTGTGCACTTATGATTGATTCTCAGATGTTGTTGTTGTTCTGTTTATGAAAAACTTACAGTTCAGTTCTCCTTAAACCAGAGTTTGTTCACTAAGAATAAATGGTGCTTTTAAATATCTTGATTACATTTGTACAAGTAAAATTATTTCTCAGCAAATATTTCATTGTGTGTATGTGTGTTTGTGTGTGTTTTCTGTTTTCCAGGCATCCAGAACGTTCTTAGCCTTTTTTGTGCGGTTTTGACGGAGCATAAGGTTTTGTTCCACTCCTCCAGCTATCAGAGATTAGGAGAGGCCTGCCGTGCCTTAGAGTCACTCATGTTTCCTCTTAAGTACAGGTGGGTCAACGTCAACTCTTCCAGATGTTCACAGAACAACTGACCCCACGTTGCCTTGACAACAGCATCTTATTCAATAGCTAATTTATTATCAAATCTCATTTAATCTAAGTGCATTGTGGAACAACTTGTGTAGAAACCAAATCGCTGTGTTAAATTATTATCCAGGAACATTTGAATGAATACGTCCGCTTCAGACTTGAAAAGTGATACTCATTTAATTTGTGAATAGTTCTATTTTTAGGCTCTTGCGCAACAGTGTGTTATATTTACGTGCAATGTACTGAATGAGAACAGTGTGCTGTTAACATCTGCTGATTACGGTTGCCTAACTCTCGTTTGGACCGCAGTTATCCTTACATTCCTGTCCTCCCTTCTCGCCTGCTGGAGGTGTTGAGCTCACCAACGCCCTTCATCATCGGCGTCCACTCCATGTTCCAGAGTGAGATCCAGGAGCTGGTGAGGCTTACAGAACCACATTTCTCAAACTGCCTCAAAACAGATGCTCAGATTCTGGTAAAACTGTTCCGTGACTCATGCAGTCATTTGTGATTGGGTTTCTGTTTACAGCTTGATGTGATCATTGCTGATCTCGATGGAGGAACGATAAAGATTCCGGAGTGTATCCACCTCTCCCAGCTCCCCGAACCCCTGTTGTACAACACCCAGAAAGCACTGTCTGTGGTGAGCAATGCTCCCAAATCATTTCTGCACAGACCGTATAATGTCATATAGCTTTATTTTGGCCCCTTGGATTCTTTCAAGTAAAACAACATGTATGCGGCCTACAAATCACATAGCAACACCTTGGCAACCACCCACAGCATCCTAGAATCAGTGTAGCACAGAGAATAACAACTATATATAACAAGAGAACAACAACTCAGAAAAATGTAAAACTAGCAATTATTGCTGTTATTATAAGCTCTGTAAGTGGCACAGAAATTACACGCTTTACCTATAAATAAGACAATTTCATAATTCAGTGTCTAATCTGCAGTTTATTAAATGCTGGTGTGTAGCACAGGATTGAGTGATGATTCAGGCTGGAGGCATTCCATGAGCTATATTTGCACCAATTACCTCCTTCACAGAGATAGCTGCATATTTCCTCACTGTAAATACCTTCTTTGTCTTCCAGGCTTTGCACCCAGATCTGGAAGGAGCAGATAATGCCTTCCCTCCCCCTCGTTCTGCTCCATCCAACCTCAAACTGCTGGTAAGACCTCCAAAACCTGCAGCATCTGTGTGCTTTTACAATCCCATAGCAAAGGGAAAATTCCAGAACGAATGGCACGGAAGTCTCACATTGGGCCTTCAGGGATCTTAAAAATGTGTTCGTTAAAGGAGTTTGCACTCCCGTCACGTACGCGGTTTATTTTAAGACGAGTGAAGATCTGCGCTCTGACTCATGCCACTCTCAGATGTTGATCTGGCTTACATGTGGTTCTTCTGCAGGATAAAGAGGTGAGGGCCGTCTTCCTGCACTTGTTTGCACAACTCTTCCAGGGCTACAGGTCCTGTCTGCAGCTCATTCGCATCCATTCCGAACCCGTGATTCACTTTCACAAGGTGAGAGACAGGCTGATCGCTCATAAACTTGATGATGTCACAGTCCAGTATATCTGCTTGATATTCTAAAGTGTTTTTATAAACAATAGCGTAGCAGTGCTGCGTGAGTCTGTTGACACAACATTGACCCTTTATAATAATAGAATCAGAATGAAATTAAAAAACTTGTGTTCGCATTGCACTCAACCCTACAAACTTTAACTTTCATTTTTTAACTTTCATCTAAACATGTTAATTTAATGACCTTTCATACATTAAAGACTGTGAGACATGATGCACTTATGTTTTATTTACTGTAGGTGGTTATAATACAGCGTTGTTTGTCTTACCTTAATGTAAGGCTGCTTGTACTTGTACACACACCTGCTTCCTCATAGACACATGTGATGATGAAAGGGTAATCTCACTGAAGCAGTGAGCTTTGCATCTCTTGTCTGCGCTTTGCTTTGAAGTGCTTTGTTAAAAACGCACGCGTCCATGACGACGGTGTCAGCGCATGTTTGCTTAAACGATTCAGTTCGTCAAAGCGGCTTTTGTAACGAGCCATATGAAAAGCATCCAATTTACATTTGCAAGTGTTATTTTTGCCTGTTTTTGTTTGTGTCGGTCAAAGTCTCCGTGGTAACATCCCTCCTAAAGTACCCCACATGGCTCAGATTATAGAGCAGGAATGCTTTACTTGTTGCCCTGCTAAACGCTCCTTATTAACCAGCGTGACCATGACTTCATCTGTTCAGAATAAACATGCCCACCTCAACTGATGTATCTGGTGATACAGATAACAGAGCTTTTACTTTGTTTCCTCTGGGAGTTGTTTTGTTTGGAGAAATCTCTCTGCATCATTTGGATCAAATGTGGCTGTCAGGTCTGAAGTACAGTAATGCAGATGGGATGGAAAGTGCTGCAGTCTGTGGTTCAGAGCTGCTCTGTGCTAATCACTGACCCTCTTTCCCCTGAAAGGCTGCCTTCCTGGGCCAGCGGGGCCTGATAGAAAATGACTTCCTGGCCAAGGTGTTGGATGGAATGGCCTTCGCAGGCTTTGTGTCTGAGCGGGGACCTCCGTACAGAGCCTGTGATCTGTTTGATGAGGTGCAGTATCTCTCTCACATAGTTTACCAATTCATCTAACAATAAAAAATAGTGAATTGATCGCAGACGTTCGTATGCATGGAGGAATGTGCAATCAGCCAGTGACTGTCACAGAATGAACACGGTCAGTGGCATGCTGACAGTGCTGTGTAGACCGGAGACTGCAGGAAAGGTTTTGGAATAGCCTGTATTTTCATTTTTAAATCTTTACCAAACCCACATTACCAATCTGACCTTCAGCCTGAATGCATTTTAGCATCTCTTGTGTTACATTGGTGTCTTCAGCATGTTTTTGAAAATAGGTATGAATTCTACCAAAATAATCAGTTTAAATCGTTTATAGTAAATTCATAAGCAATCTGTATTGTCATTTGTGGCTTTCTGAAATCTGTAAACAACAGTAATCAGATCGAATCGTTGTCGGAGCAAATATTTACTCTACTACTAAGTAACTAAGTTCATTCCACAAGAGGAAGATAATATATGAATGACTCAGTTTAGCTGAGTAAACTCCAGCTATTGTTCTGGGTTATGTTAAATCAATTACAGATTGAGGGGGAAAAAGGATTTCTTGTGCACATTTTTACGGTACATTTGTTTGTTTTTGCATTAAACTGCCCCATTTGCCTCCTTCAGCTTGTGGCCTTAGATGTGGCGTGTTTTAAGGAGGAAGAGGAGAACCCCAGCAGGTTTCAGAGGCGCTTGAGGGAGCTGTCCGAGCAGCTTTATAGAAATGTGAGCACCTCACAGATCTTTTATAGCACTTTATTCAGGCACTTGATCAGTGTTTTCTTTCCTTCTGACATTATGGGATTTTGCATTCTGCAGGAGAACCCAAACCCCCACATGGCTTTTCAGAAAGTGCCTCGGCCCACAGAAGGATCGCACCTGCGGGTGCATGTGGTGCCCTTCCCCTCACTGGAGGAGGAGAGGGTGGATGAGCTAATACAGGAGGGCCTGGCCAAGCAGCAGTCTGCCCCCATCAGCACTCGGCCAGACAGGAAGTGTGTGGTGCCTGCAGGACCCCCAGTTGGTGAGTGCACCTCTGCAGGAAATTTTTGAATATTAATCAATTTATTTGATTATTATTATAGATAAATGCATTTTTTTCATTGGTGACTTTAATTGGTCATTTTATAAAAGCAACTATAAGCTTTTTCTTTATTTTAAGCTGCAATCTGTAACGTCTGTCTCTATTGCTACCTCTGTTTGAAACATAAAGTTGCAGATTACTTGTGTACATTTGTTTTCTTAATGTGCATAACAAGTTTATATTTGAAACAAGCGCTGTAAGAACAAGCTGCAAACACTAAGATAAGGAGACAGTGTTTTGAACACTGAACTGTTTTGAACTCTGTCATCTTTTGTCATTGGTGGTTCTCGTTTATTTAGCGTCTATCATGGACAAAGCCGGCTCGGTTTTTAACAGCGCCCGGAGGTTGGAGGTGGTCCGGTCATGTATCGGCTTCATCTTCGACAACAAGACTCTTGAGACCGAGAAGGTGATGATGACAGAAACACGGAACCAATATTTGCATGCACATCTGGAAGAAGGCAGCATGCAGATTAGCTTGCATTAGTGATAGCGTTTTTAATGCGATAAGCAAAGCTCTCCAGCTTCAACTCGTAGGTGGAAAAGGGGTGAACAAACAGTCACACATACTCTCCTAATTTCCCTGCCCTTATCACAAATACTAATATTATTCTAGCATTTACCACTGCTGGTGTTTGTCAAAAGCATCCTGACATTTTTTTAGGCTAAATAACTGTGTGTAAATTAGCTGTGGCGGAGGGAATGTTTTGAAACGTCTCGGAGTCTGCTGTTATTTGCAATCCGTCCCCTGTGTGTTTGCTTTGGAATGGCAGTCGGCTACCTGCACACATTAACTTTCATTTGTAAGTTATACAGTGCAGTACCGCATCCCTTTACGACTGTAAAAGTGTTGCGCTCGCAGCTTAACAGCTTCCGTGAGCCAGTAAATACATCACCTCCATCAACCTGAGCAGAGGACGCCAAACGCTCATCAACAACAACCGCTCTGGAATGTTAACTGGGGGTCAAAGGTCAACTAGCTGGATTTGGCAGGAAATCTTGCTCCCTTGCATGCATGTATACTAGTTATGAGCACTTCACTGCCGGGTTTAGGCACATGAAAAGCATGTGTTTTGGTAATGTATTAAAGCCGCTCTTTCTGCAGACGCTCCCTGCGGCTCTTCGGGCCCTGAAAAGCAAAGCAGCACGTCAGTGTATGACTGAAGAGCTCCGCCTCCACGTGCAGCAGAACCGAGCCATTCTGGACCATCAGCAGTTTGATCATATCGTTCGCATGATGAACTGTGCTCTTCAGGTGGGTGTTGCCAGATATTACCAGATCTCACCAGCATGTTACCAGATAATCTCCTCAGCAAACTAAAACAAAATGCACATTTTTCAAGAGATAAATACCAGAGCAGTTAATCAAGTAATGCAACAAGACAAGGAGTTCTGCAACTAAACTAAAACTACATGTTTTCTTACACAGTGTAGTGTTTCCTGCAGTGATCATCAGAGAATAAAGTCTGAATGTAACAACACCATAATGTAAAACAAAGGCAATAAATAGAAGCATGAAAAAACAGACATGCAGCACCATCAGCATGACTGAATGACTCTTTTAAACTTGTTCTCGGAATTACATGTCGAATTACACACTAAATCCATCAGAGCATCAGTTACTGAATTGTGATTGACTTGAATTGTGTGTGCTTACTGATGCGTGAATACTGAATGTGTTTTAAGAATTGCAAATGTTTTTTTTATTAAGTTTGCAGTCAGAAGCAGTTCTGTGTGTGGAGTTAAATCAAGTGCAGCATATGAAGGACTAGTTCTAGTGCAGGTTAGCAGGAGAAGAATGTTAGTTATGCGCGTCAGACAAGAGTCTCTTAAACATGTATTAAAAGTAAACCACCAACTGCCATTTAGGGAGAAGCAGCAGTTCTTTGTTCAGTGTTTAAAATACTGCCTGCTGGAGTATCTGATAGATCTCCTGACGTCAGGTGGGCTGTTCATTAAATACAAAGCCTGAAGTTTTCTAGAAGGGGAACGTGGGAGAGGAGAACACATCATTCTGTGCTAAACAAACATGTCTGACAGGGCAAATTGAAACGCTCCTTTTAGTCTCAGCTCGAGTTCTAGAATTTTCCAGTTCTTTCCATATCTCTACGCCAGCTCTGTGCATACATGCAGTCAGCATGATGTATTTCACTTGACTGATTAGTGTTTCATCACACTTAAGAAAATAATGCCAGTTAACTTCAAAAATGATAATTTAGTCGACTGATTTAGAGTTATATCTGTGGGGTCGTTTAGTGTCTCCTACTTCCTGTAGAAGTTGGAGACTGTGTGACTGTTTGCACACCATGACTTATTTCATGTTGGTTCATCACATTCCTTATAAACTGTGACATGGTCATTAATCACAGAGTAAAGCAGGTCACACTGCTGGTTCCTCATGTTTTACAGCTGCGTGTCGGTATGGTCAGCGGGATTTTAATGATGCTGTGGCTTTTGAACAGCTCGCAGCTTCACTGGAGTCGCTGAACATTCCCAGCATACTTTAGTCAAATAGTACAAACCAGCTCGGGCGGCGGGTGTCAACATCTGCAGCCGAGCAGAGCTTTAACCTGTGAAAACAGAGATGAAAGAGAAATGTACATTACTGTACAGAGTTTCATAGAGTCATCATCTGTTGTCCAGGTTATATTTCACTCATGTGGTGTTTCTCATTGACAGACGCCGGACGTTTACAAGCACCGCGTTTATAAGATGAAAGGCATGTGTTATCAGACATCAGAGTGTGTTAATCCAGACGAGAGACAGAATGGAGCTGGAGTGATTTCATACAGACTTCCAGAAACGGCTCAAGGACAGAGAGACTGTAACCTGACATGAAACAGGGATGAAGTTAATATGGTTTAAATGGCCTGCAGCTCTGCAAGTGATTTCTGATGTCATCAGTCCCTCTAGCCATTCAAGCTTCAGTTCCAGCTGTTTGCCCACTGTCTTCCTGCAGTGTGTTCACTGACTGTGTGGCAGCCAATAGAGGGGCAGGAACTGTCAAAACTGTCAGCTCCAATCTGTGTTCCTGTAGCTCAAGTGGTAGAGCATTTCAATAGCCGTGTAAAGGTCATGGGTTTGATCCCAGGGATTGCACATACTCAATGTATAATGATCAATGTGTAGTATAATGCAACGTAAGTCGCTTTGGATAAAAGCGTCTGCCAAATGTAAATGTAGTAGCAGGCCAGAATAGACTGCAGTGTGGGCCAGATTTCATGCTGTGGTAACGCATCACAATAGATCTTTTTGGGTTAGCTGTGTTCCATGATTTGAGCTGATGCTTGTCTTCAGGGGATGAGGAGCATGTTGGACAGTCTATGTGCCTCTGCTCATTGGTTCTCATGGCTTTCTTCATCAAATCATTTTGGAGTAATTATATTCACACTTTGAATGCAGTTTTTCCTGTCTTATGTAGGTTGTAAATCAGTAAGATTAGATAATTCTATCTAAGGCACCATTTGTTGTGGAATACGTGCAGAGCTGTTCATAAGTGCTTACTGATAGTCAGATATTGCTGTGAAATGTTGAGATCTTTGTAGCGAACTTAGTGGTGGAGGTACACATGAAGAACAGAGCTCTGAAGATCAGGGCAAGCATTACAATGATATTTTAATCATTTTCCTGTTGTGTTTCTTTGTGATACAGCACTGCTATGTTGTTTTAAGACAACAAGCATTGTTAAAGATCTCCTCCTGTCATGATTTGGATCTTTATCTGGCGCTGAGGTCAGTGGATTTGTCTCAGATGAGTTACACAACCAAAATAGCAGATTAGCCACTAATAGCTTTCATGTACTGTGTGTTGAGTGTTCTCATCACCTCCGACAAACTGATCACAAGATACGAATGACAGAAGAAACGCTAGTGATAGTTTAAGTTGTCCAGTTCTGTTTTTTGTTCTGTTTGCACTAAATATTGTTGAAGGCGTAATGGCACAGACGTGCCGACCAGACGTTTTAAACAGAACATAGCTGAGCACAAACAAGAAACATACTGTATCTAAGACACTGTCACAGTGTCAGGAGAAACCTTCTTAATCTTTTTAATCACTTGTTTTATCATTTTACGCGGTTATGTTCTTGGCTCTTTCTGCGTATGGATTTTGGTTGAATTAAAATGATAATCGCCAGGTCATGCAGATGTAAAATCTTGCTGCCCAGGCTAGGTGGTTTGTGTATTTCGGCCCTAGACCTTTTTCCGAATCATCACAACACTTTTGTTTAAACAAGAGTTTGAACAGTTAAATAGTAACTCAACTGCATTTGTTGTTTTTGCCCAAGTGTTTGTTATAATATGTACACAATTTTAATTGTTGTCTAAACATGAGTATGACCTCAGGCGTCTGGACTCCATCTGTTTGAGGTCGGCAGGTTTGTGTAGCGCGTGACAGATGTTGCAGTTGAAGACCGACTCGCAGCATCACGTCCTTCTTTCGCGAAATTCGCAATCCCAGCGGAGATAGCCTAATTTTGCACAAGTTCTCGGAAAATCAGTGGGCTGTTAATGCACGCATTTGTTGCGCATTCTTTATGTGTTTCTCATGTTGAAAATGACTGTCAACAAATTGTTATTTTAAAATCTAAAATGGTACCCGAGGTAATGAACTGTCCTGAACTGTACTTATCTCACCAGGCAATGAAAGTTAAGCCTTTATCGTTTTAAAATAAGCTCATTAATGAGTCTCCTAGGCATATTTACAGAATCTTGTTGTGTTCTGCAGTCTGATCTGTCCAGCTGTGGCTGGTTCTGGAGCTGAATGTTGAGCAGACCCAGCGAAGCTCTGGCGTGCTGTGATGTGAAGATCCACTGTGGCATCCCAGTCATTTCCTGTGCAGCAGGTTTATGTGCTCTGCTTTATCCACAGGAGGCCTTTGCAAATACTTACCCTGCCAGTCAGTCACACATTTGTTTAATGCTGTGCTGGGGGTGAAGGCCAGCTGCTGGCAGCAGCTTCATAATGAAGCTGTGCTGACGTCATTCAATTTAAAGGGAAAGCTTACCCCAAAATAAAACTCAGCTACACTCATGTTGTCCCAAACAACACCCGTAGAGTGTTCTGTGTTGGTTATTGCATGCAGTGAAACATTGTGATGTACTAATGTTTTTATTTTTGGGTGAACTGTCCCTTTAAAGTAAACTTGTTACGTCCATGTTCAAACTGAGGTTTTTGATTGACAGATAATCAGTTGGACGGCATGCTGGGTTCTCTCAGACGATCACATTTTCCAGCACCTGCTGATTTTAATTCTTTTCCTCATTTGTCTGCAGTTGTTTTGTCACCACTGATGGTGAACGGTAGAACAGTGTCCTACAGTGCTGAATTCTCTTCAGAGAGAGCGTGTTCAGTAGGTGATATCTGACATGGCGGCCTCGGGATGGATGAACTTACATAATGCACTGAAAGCCTCAGAAATGAATGTGCTGGGAAGGTTTGTAATGCAGCTTTCCCTGCATGTTCTCCCATGAGGCCAGTTAAACAGCAGAAGGGCAACGGCACTCCTGATTGGCTCAGTAAGGTATTGATAAAGATGGGTTACTGTTTTTAACACCAGACCTCTGACCATCATTAGAGCTTCATTCATTTACAGTTTAAAACTGTGAATGGTGCTTGCCTGAGGAAAAGTGCAAACACAGTGTGTATGTATGGTTGTTAGGGTGTTGCTATGTGGTTGCCGTGGTGTTCTGGGTGGTGATTGTGCTAGGAACATAAATGATACCTCATTGAAATATTGTGGGGTAAGTTACATGCTAAAATGGAATTGGGGTTTGTTTAAACCCTAAATTTGAGCCGTATACGTAGCGATGCTCATCTTAGCATACACTAATTCTTTTTATACCCATTGTGTTAAACATTGTTTCCGTTTGCACACAATCTAAATTTTGACTTCCAACATGAGCTGTTTTTCAAGCCATTCCTAGAAAGTACCCAGAATAAAGCTTTTGTCTTACAGGAAGTTGACATGTAGCCTCTTCCTGCTTCAGAGCGAGCGATGTGCGGGGGCTACATGTGAGTCAGACAGGACGCAGATGAGTCACATCATGTGACCGCAGAGCCCGCAGCAGAGTGAGCTGAAGGGAAGGACGTGTCACATTTCACGTGCACTTTAATACACACCATTCAGGTGGCTCACACTCGCAGCTGAGCACGTACAGTATGGTTTGTGGTGAGACACATGCACACAGTATCCTCCCTCATTCCTCAGTATGAGAGTAAAGACATGCAGCAGCATGTATGTGACCTGAGTTATATCTGAGTTATATCTGAGTTATATCTGAGTTATATCTAGGGATCAATATATCGTAACAATTGGAAGTGAGCTTTTTAAATAGTGCCACGAAGTATCCATCTATTGTAGCAACTACATGGCAAAGTGCTGACACCCTAGCAACACCCTGGCAACCATCCACACTGGTTATGCACCACTCACATTTTTCATAGTAAAAGTTTTTCATTTTTTTTAAAAGTCAGAGTGGAAAACTGTCTCTGAATCTCTGCCGCTTGAATTATTGGATTGTAAATGATTACAGACTTTACTCAGAGTTTATTTCCATTGATTTAATTGTCTACAGAAGCTTAGAATGAAGGAATGTTTCACCTCCCCTCTGCAACTGAATCACCTGGTTCTGTTCCAAACCTGTGTGTTCCACCACAGCCCGCAAGACAACCTGAAAGAGCTAAGAGAGAAATGCGCTGTGCTGCACCATGCGTGAGGGGTCAGGCATGCAGAAACTCATGTTTTACATTTGTGCTGTTAATGCAAGGATAAGAAAACAGATGATGGCTGACTTACATATTCCAGCACATTCCTAGCAGACATTCCTGCAAACCTTTTTGCTTAAACAAGGAAATGTAGGATGTGCTTAATTGTTGACATGCATATTTGTAAATCTGCCTTTCATAACAGGGATTTTCCTTCATATATTTTCTGAATCTGTTCTGTTGAAGCGCTTTTGTGGAACATCCTTTGCAACAAATCATGCATCTGGGATTTTTGATGAGCCTATAAATCTGCAGCTATTCTTTCGATAAAAAGTCGCTGGCTTTGACTGTTTCTATGAATTCTAATAGAACATGATATGCCACTCCCAAAACAGACCTTTCTATGCAACAACATATGGTTTGATTTCAATGTTTTGTCAATGAGACACTATCATGTCAGCTAGGAATGTAAAATAAAAAATTACTTATAAATTGAAAATTGGAAAAGCATGACAGTTATGTCATGGTCTGATTATATAACATATTAGAAGCATATGCCTGAACAGTTACGGTCAGTTTAGTTCTAATACCTCTGACCACTATGTTAATCAAATAACCAGCTGTGACTTGAAGCCAACCTGGTTGAAAACAGCCATGATTTCAGTGTTTACCCTAAAGATGTGATCATCACCAGTATGTTATGAATATGAATATGTTAAAGTAGTCACCCATATTTATTACAGGACAAATATAAAGCATGGGCACTCGACCAGTTCTGTGATGTATTGACATAACTTGGTTATATAATGTGTGAAAATGACAAGTGATGTCATGCTTTGTGCACTCTTTGGATCAGTGATGTCATCTGACATCTCTGTGTGTGTGTTTGCTTGCAGGACTGCTCCAGCTCAGAGGAATACACCGTTGCCGCTGCATTACTGCCCCTGACGACAGCCTTTTACCGGGTAAGTGAGAATGAGGATCAGATTCTGGTTACCAGCTCCTGATCACAGCACATCAGCACTGGCTTTGCTGTCATTAAAATGGGGGGCGGGCACATGTTCTACATTTTGCCATCCAGTACAGCAAAACAGCAACAAACACCACCCTCCAACGATCGGTGGGTTTTGTTGTATCAGTTTGTTTGCGTTGGTTTTGATTGGCATGTTTAAGCGTGTAGTATGAAAATATTGTGGTCATATGGTCTAGTTCTCTTTTATTGTGGTACAGCAGGAAAAGAGAAGAAAAGACCCAAACAACTGCAGTGAGTTGTGGCTTTCAGCACAGATTCACTGCATACCCACATTATTGTTGTCATGGAGACAGACACAACTGACTCACAACTAACTTGTTTTTTTAATTGTTTGCGCTCATTCTTCTCGATCCGTCCGGTGATTCAGTGCACAGGGGACGTGTGATGTAATCATTAAATATCACGTTGGTGATCCTCATGTCCGGTTGCCATGGCTTCATCACCTGCTCACGCTCCATCTTAAACGGGACATAAATTTGAACTGTTTGCCTTGTCTGAGTGTCCCAAACACACCGAGAGAGGATTGCTTACCCAGTTCAGGAACAGAAATACAATTCTGAGCTTACAGTGTGCATCTAACAGAACCTCTGACACAACAGTCAACTAGATGTTTAGATGTTCTAAAGACAAAATCTTACCACAGTGCTAAGGTGTTGCTATGCAGTTGCTAATCTATTCAGAATGTTTGATGCATCGCTAGGTGCTTGTTTAAGCCCAAAGCCCACCCCCATACTTAGTGTCTTGTACTGTATTTGTCATTTAATGTAAGTCTGGGTTTTTACATCTGTACTAAGTCTGCTCACTTAGCACACCATTCCTCAGTAGGCTGCTTATTTTGAGGTGTGCACAAACAAACTGGTGCTGGGCGGGTTATGTGTTCTTGGTTAATGATACTTGAGATCAGGGGTTTGTTCTGAACACCCATGAGCAGCTGTAATGTTGATGCCTGCAGTTGCATTCTTCAATAATTAGTTATAGGAATAAAACATCAGCCATGTTTTCATGAATGTTGTTCATTCTTTCCTTCAGTGAGATGCACCTGCCACTCAAAAGTTCCCGAGAGTCACAGCTCTCTCTCTCGTGTTGCACTGAGACATCTGAAAGCTGTTGCGCTAACCCCTAAATTTCCTGTTTTTCAGTCGTCCTGTTTCACATTTGCCATTTTATGTAAGAGCACAAGAGCCCTACACAAAAAGAGCTGACAGGCAGATCACTCAGCGCTAACATTTAACTCTGTTTTTAACAGAAGTAATAAATGACTTTGTTTTGCAGGCTTAGTACAGTGATACCACGTCCAGTCTGCGCCTGTAAACCAAAGACAAGTTGCTAACGTCAGCTGCACGCATACATTTCAGATACCACCTGAAATTAACACCACGCTACTGTTCTGCTAGCATTCAGAGCTGGTCTTATTTCATCCCTGCACTCCAGCACCCTGCAGTGAACCACACTGCTTGTTAATGACTGTTCTTAGTGCTGCCTTGGCAGAAGAAAAGACTGAAATGCCTTTCCTGTCTGTTTCTCATTGTATTCCGGTTAGGGATGACCCTGCTGAGTCTTTGCTGTGTGTTTGTAGAGAGGTCTCAACCTGAACTGACTGGGCAGAAAACAATACAGACTGCTGGTTGACACGCAGTTCTGGATGCTGACAGACTGGTGATGAAGGACTAGCTTTGTGCTTTTTTTAAACTTGTATCTTAGTGGCTCATGAAGTAAAAGAAGTGAGTCAAGTCTGTACCTGCAGACAGAATCATGTAAATGTTCTTTATTTACAGTCTTGACTCACTGATTCCAGAACTGTGAACAGGATCTTTTATGTAACCTGAGTAACTCTTGGCTCATTTTAATGCTGTGGACACCACAAAGTCACCTTAGATGGAGATGTGTAGGACAAAAAACAACTTAAAACACGCAGACTTGGTTTTGTAACAACACCTGGTACTTGATTACACACCTTGTGAGAAATCACGCGCTCGCAGACACAGGACATGAATATGCAGACAGGTCCAAAGGTTTCTCTCAAGGAATCAGTGTGATTCTCATTATGTTTGCTTGGCCTTTGAGTGCTGATTCATTCTGGTTTCTAAACACTTGGGTCTTCTAAGAAGTGCTCAGCCTGAAGGCTGTTCATTGATCTTCATTAGTTAGTTCTAGAAAACAAGGTCTTTAGCCTACAGACCCTTCAGACGCTGCAGCATGTGGAATAGTTAAAGACGAGACATACAAACTGTTTACATGTGTGTGTTATATTGGGAGATATTAGGTGTGGAAGAAATTGGGTCAGAGTCTCACATCCTGGCTTTAGTTTTTGTATTTTGTACACTTGCCCAGACAAGTTTTTAACGTCATTTGTTTATTTTTAAAAAAGCAATTTGTTTACAGTGAAACAATGTGACCCAATCAGAATATTTTTGATGTTATATTTAGGTTATGTGGAGCAGGATTTTGGGCCAGTGAGCACAAGATTATCGGAATGTTGCTTCTGCATGCACCTGTAGTGTGTTACAGTCATGCTGTACAGGTGTGCAGTCTGTCATAAGATGTTGATAAGCTGGTAGAGTTTATTGGCTGTTTCTGCCTTCGTCGCTCATTCACATGTTGAGTGTTTGCTTGTTTACGAAGTTTGTTTTCACATATACTGTACTAGTCAGTGTTTGGGAAATGTAATATTTGTATGCAATTGACATGCTGATTTTACTTGAAATATCATGTAATATATGACGTTGGCAGTTGATAAATTAATGTCATTTGTACACGTAATGATGCTCTGAAAGCAGGAGAAATGTCTAAACATGACGTTGACATTTATAAAGCAGCACAGAGATTCTGTAATTGTTTGCGTTCTTTCAGGATTTGGACGGTTTGCTGTTATCAAGCTGTTGCGTTCATTTTTTGTCAATACACCAGCTAACACATCCCTCTATGCCTCTTGCTGGCCATCATTTGACCTTCCCCTGTTTACTTTGCATCGTGGGACATGATTACAGCATGTCCTGCATACCGATGGCCCAGGCGAGCTTGTTTATTCCACCATTTAACATTTTGCCTCGATGTTCTTTGTTGCTTTAGTTGTTTGACACAAATCATAATTGTAAATGCAGTGTTTTATTCCAGACGTCTTTCAGATCAAGTAGAGACAAACATTTTTCCACACAATGCATTTATCTTAGTCACCAACATCACAGTCAGGATGTGGATGTATTGATTCCCTCTGAATCTGAATATTTTGATTCCACCCTTGGCTGTCTGCACAAGGAATGTCTCTGAGTATTAAGTAAGCAGGGATTTGTTACAGAGTGTTGGTAAATCATTGCATTAGAATGCGCTGGTCACGGTTAAGAGCAAAATACATCTGTCTT
This sequence comes from Botia almorhae, assembly GCA_036877575.1. Taxonomy (NCBI): domain Eukaryota; kingdom Metazoa; phylum Chordata; class Actinopteri; order Cypriniformes; family Botiidae; genus Botia; species Botia almorhae. The sequence goes on along the minus strand of JAZGTJ010000558.1, from coordinate 18,046 downwards.
TTGTCCTCTGACACGACTCCAGCTGCTTTTATCCCAGTTGGAAAATAAAGCTAAAACCATGTTTTGATGGTATCTGGGTTTACAAGGGTTCTGGCTGGTCCAAGCTGGTCTGCACAGTTAATTAGCTGCAGCACCAGCTGGCGAGGATGAGTCTGATCTAGCAGACCATTCTGGTTAAGCTGGTTGGAGCTGGTAGACCACTTGGACCAGCCTTGAACCCATGAACGCAGGTTTAGATGTCTTGACCTGGCTGCTCCAGCAGTGATGAGTCAAAGTTTCTCCCAGCGTCTTCCACCTACCATTAAACATTTTCACAAAAAACCTGAACAAATTCCCTGCTTATCTTCTCCTCTGACATGATATGTGCTCTCTCCTACATCTGTCTTCAAGGCTGTACAGTTGGAAGAGGTCAACCTGACCCCCTCGCATCTGTTGTTAGAGGTTCAGTGAATGTGCACACAGACAGACTTAGATGCACCCACCTCTGTGACCAGTCAAATGACACACACGCAATACAGATCTGTCAGTGCGTTCCTGGTCCTAGTGTATCCTGCACTAATCTAGTGTATCCTGCACTAATATGTTTTCTGTAAAGCTGCTTGGCAACAGTGCACATTGAATTAAAGTCTATCTTTAGTCTTTACTTTTTGAGTCTGGAGCACAACTTCACATGAACAGTGATGTGGGTCTCCTGCATACAGTATTAGACATTCCAGGCAGTGTAGAGAAAGAGAAACTGTCTAAACAACCGTCCACATGAATGTCTGAGCTGGTCATTTCTCAGTGAAACACACACTTAGAGAAAAATGCATATAAGTCAGAGTAAAATGACTCTAATGGTGTCAAATGGGAGAGAGAACCTGTGTCACAATTAACACACGGTCCAGTCTGCTGTAAATAAAAAGACAGTATGCCATAGAACAATATACTGTGGATCTTTGACGCATGTATCCGTGTATGGTTTCATAAACTATTGCTCAGCCCTCTTATATATTTGACTTTTTCAGTTGTTAAAAATAGTTTAGACAGGCAGAGTTGTTTTAAACCTGTTTTTAAAATGTTAATTCATTCCGTGGTTCCGTTTGTTAATGGTAGTTACGTATGCAGATTTTATCATAACAGAATCCTGTTAACTGGTGTGCAGTCAGACACTCTGTTTTTACTCTGCCTCTCTTTTTCCATTCCTTCTCATTTTTCTCTCTCTCTTTCTGTCTGTCATTTCACTTGTAATTGTGGTTTGGTTAGTTGAAGGGAAACTAAGTAGCGAAGACAACCTGTTATGTTGTGTTATGTATACTGTGTTATACTGCGTTATACTGCGTTATACTGTGTTATACTGTGTTATATTGTATATTGAGGTCTGAGGTTCAAGAAGGAGAAATGAGACATTTAATACGAGGTGTAAGTCATAAAGACTGGAGACAAACGGAGGGTGAGAAAGACGTCACAAGTGTTGTGTGATCCACAGAGTTCTGCATCTGTATGTAAAAAACGGGTGCTGAGTAAACGTTCATACTTTCAGCAGATGTCCTTTGAAAGCCATTAGAGTCAGGCAGCAGTACACAGGTGATTTAGATTGCACTGGAGAGCACAGAATAACACGAGCTGTGTTTACAGAGTCATACCTTCCCCCCTTGTGCTCAGTGTGAAGCCTACTGTATGTGTTGAGAGCATTAAAAATGAGTGATCGCTTCTGAAACCTTTAACAGCACTGTGTTATTTTCCTGTTTTCAGCGTGATTTTTAATGGATTCCTTTACAAGCGACCACACAGCCCAGTTGGTTTGAGAAGCTGAGCTGATTTGACCTGTTGTAGTGGGGAGCAGGCTGTCTGTTTTTCTTTAGTTGACTCTGTGCTGCCCACTGATCATCTTCATGCTTACAGAAACTGGCTCCTGGGGTGGACCAGTTCGCCTACACCTGCATACAGGACCATCCCATCTGGACCAATCAGCAGTTCTGGGAGGCCACCTTCTACTCTGAGGTGCAGAATCAGATCAGAGCTTTGTACCTCACTGCCCCTGAGGACAAGAACCTCATCACTGCCAGGATTAAGGTAAAAACTTGAAAAGATGAAAGATGTGTTTTTGTACATCTCTGCCTTTTCTCTACATGTAGGACATGCCAAGTTCTCACAGAGAAATGAGACAGAGGTATAAACAACACATCTGTTTATATTTCAGAAAGTCCGATCAACTGAAAACAAATGAGAGAATCAGTAACAGAGCAGTAGAAAGTTTACACAAAGACCCTTTATTGAACACAACAAGCTCCAGTGCTGTTGAAGTCATGAATAAGGGCTATAATTGACCACTGGTGTTTTCTTCTCTGATCTGTGTGTATCAGGAGCACGGTACATTACTCTCAGCTCACAATGAGTCTCAACGCACCGCTATGGACCTCGCGGCGGAGCAGCTACATGTTTGGCCCAGTCTGAGTAAAGAGAAGCAGCAGGAACTGGTGAAGAACGAGGAGAGCACGGTGTTCAGTCAGGCCATCCACTACGCCAGCCTGATGGTCTACCTGCTTGTACCTCTGGACACCAGCAAGAACAAGCTGCTGCGCTCCAGCCCTGCAGCAGACTGGGAGAGCGGCAGTAACAGCATCCTAACCAACAGGCAAGAGATCTTCTCTCATTACCAGTGAAGCTGAGCTGTCACATTGCCTTGAAGAATGCTGTAGATCTTACATCTCCTGAGTGTTTTATTGTTACTGCAACCCTTTAGAACATTTACACCTACAGTGCATTCAGGGTCTACCTTACATGTTTGTGAGTTCCTTTGGAGTTGAACCCATGACCTTGATGTTGCTAGCGCTGGGCTCTCCATTGAGCTACAGGAAAAGACCTGCAACCCATGTCACAAGCAGTTGAAAACTGCTGCGTTAGGATGCGTTTTTAAAAAGAAGCAGAAAATAAGACTTTGGAATTGAGATATGCTGTTCGCACTACTGACCATTTCCTGTGTGCACAAAAAAGCATTTGCCCTACAGAGAACTTGTGTCTTACATTTGACCTCTGTCTGCAGATCATTAAAATATCTTCCACATTTTCTCTGCATAACATCTCACAGTTAATGGCTCATTGTGAAGTTATTAATTCTGTTAGAAAACCACATGAATAAGAAATGAAAAATCCACATGAACACTGCTGGCTCTCTGTTCAGGAAGTAGGAAGTACATTATACCATCCAGACCATGACTAACAAGGTCATCGCTCAGAATTCCCTGCAGGATAAAGGAGAACCTGCAGTGAGTCCAGCAAACATGTGTGAAGTTACAGAGATGAAGAGAGTGAAAACTCCTGCTGAAGAACCATCAGGAGAACACTGGGTGTCACAGAAAAAGTTTTTGTTTAACAAGAGACATGTAAAATCAGCTCTGAAGTTTGCCAAACAGGTTACTCCACCTGTTTGGAATGTAAGACAGTAATTATGTGAGAATATTAGAAGTGATGCCAGGATATAAAAGATGCGACATAATTCAGAGCAACACTGCAAGAGAACCAGGTTCAGTCAACTACAATGAGAACCGGTTAAGAATCTGATTGCTTGTGCTGGTGTTTAGTTTTGGCACAGATTGTGGAAAATGGCAAAGACACACAGCAGGAACAGACTCGTGTCTTTTCATTTTGACTTCTCACAAGTTACGCAATACAAATCACATTTGATCACATTAAATCAGTCTTGATATATCTGAGTGCTTTGAACAGAAAATGCTGCAGTTCATTCAGTCAGTTGAAGTCAGCTGAGTCAGAGCACTTCTCCATTCTATGCAGTGCTGTTTTTGAGAAGGTGCTGACAGACAGTAGGTGGAGATGTCAGGACATGGTGGAGTTCCTCAACAGGGCAATCTGGTTTTGCTCCATGTGCTTCTCCAGTAGCCTGATTCTTACTCTGCTTCAGTCTTTATCTGGAAGAGCCCTGACCAGTAACCATTCAAATCTGCTGTGATGGGGACGTGGTCTTAGTAATAAGAATAATATGTGAGAGTTTTGGAAGGTTCCAGATGGATGATGTTCAACCTGAGAGTTTATCTCTCCCCTGCTTTTCTCTACTGTTCCTCTGCGGCGTGTTAAATATTTCACTGCATATAACTGCAGGCTTTTCAGAGGTTAGCAACACCAGAGTCATGGGTTCTATTCCCAGGAAATGCACTGACTCATAAAATCTTGAATACACTGTACAGTAAGTCACTTTGGAAAAAGCATCTGACAAATGCATTAATGTAAATCTTACACTGCTGCAAACAGCTGTTTGTTTAGATTCTTCAGTTTGATTGGGAACATATAAAGTCTGCATTAGCCCAGTTTTACTAGAGACCTGCTGCATCTTGTGTTGGAAATGTCTGGAACACATCTCTGTATTTGTAAACAGAATAGAAGAGTTACATCACTTTTCCACTAGGGCCCGGGCCGCCCACTTCCTGACTGTGGTATTTCAACCCGTTTGAATAAACCAGTCTAAACAGATTCAGGATTGTGGTGTCTTGATAAACTAAAACCCCAAAATTACATCAAAGTCTCTTTACATGTTATGTTAAGCAGCAGTACTCCAGGACACTGCGAGCTCTCTGCTGTGCTGGTGTTAGTTGAATGTGTCATTAATATAGAACTGGTGTCTTGGATGAGCAGTATTGCAGGAAGTGTGGCCGAGAGCTTTGACACTGAGAGCGGATTTGAAGACTCTGAGAGCAGTGATGTGGCAAACTCAGTGGGGAGATTCATCGCTCGTTTCATAGATAAAGTGTGCACAGAGAGTGGAGTGACTCAGGATCACATCAAGAGTCTACATAGTATGATTCCAGGTAAAAGACAACACAGTCTGCGTATATATAATTACAGTACTGCAGAACAGATCGTATGAATGTATATATGAAATACAGACCGACACGTATAACAAACAAGTGTGTACACAGCTGTATAATGTGGTGTAGCCCCAGACAGGTGCATGAGACAGTGGTACGGTTTGGATGTTTTGCTAGTGAGGTGTGTGTTCTGTTTCTTTAGGGATTGTGGCCATGCAGATGGAAACTCTAGAGGCAGTTCACAGAGAGAGCAGACGACTGCCTCCTATACAGAAGGTAAAAACTTCTTCCACACTGATATTACTGTACAGCTATCAAAGGCTTTGATCTCAGTTGGGATGTATTTAGAAAATAAATAAAAATTGTTTCTATGGAAGCTGTTCCTCAAGTATCTTCCTGTCTTGTTGACTACAGTAACTGTTTCATGCATGATACACACATTAGCTTTGTAGCTAACAGAAGTGCTACTGGACAACTGGTTTATTTCTTTGGTTTCTTTATACATTCCCCGTGAAACAACATCTCTTGATGAGGTGTGTCTCTCCTCAAGGGCGGGACTATATCATCCAGTATTGTACGATCCAAACACTTCCCAAAGGACGAAATCAAGCCCTGTCCTACTTCTTTTCATTCCACAGCTATATCACTCATATATGCTTCACTGTAGGGAAAAAAAGACACAACTTCTGTGTCATGGGGACTTTAAATAAAGCGTCTGACTGGCTCTTCTGCTTTCTGTTAGCATGACCTTGAGAAGAAGTGAGTGTCGTTCCTCTCAGACGCTCCGGTTGAAGAGGGAATTCAGCTTCTGTTATCTCCACAGGGAGATGTCTTTGTTCTGTTCCTGTGAAGCTCTAAAAGGAAACTATAGGGAACCCAGCTGGCATGTTCAGTGTGAGATGGACTGTGGTCCATGGTTTCATCTGCTGCTTTTACTGGGTTTCCTCTAGTACTGCAGTTTTCTACAGAACATTTCCTTTCTGTAGTTCCCAAACTGACCCTCTGTTTTCCAGGGGTCCATGTTTGTGCTCTGACATTTCTGAATCTCACTAATGAGCTGAATAATGACACTGGACAGTGTCTGCACAGTGTAAACATTGACGGGTCCTGTGGCTTGTGCTAAACATATAAGACACAATCATAATTACTGTGTTACTGACAGTAAAATTAATAACTGATGTTATTAACTGATAAAATTAATAACTGATGGGATCCAGAGACCCATTGTTTGGTAAAAACTGCAGAATGTCTTGGCTTTTCATATGTTGTCAATGAAAATTGAATAATAATTTAGTCTCGTTTCTATTTGGAAAAGCACGGCTATTATAATAATGCGTTTACTGATGTCCTCATCAGATTCTGGCAGTTCTTGGGCTTTTAAAGTTCTACACGTGACATTTCTTTTCTGCAGCCCAAGATCCTGCGGCCAGCGCTGCTGCCCGGAGAGGAGCTGGTGTCAGAGGGGCTGCGGGTCGTTCTGGACCCTGATGGTCGAGAGGACGCCACTGGAGGTCTTCTGGGTGGACCACACATCCTGCCAGCAGAGGGAGCTCTGTTCCTCACCACCTACCGTATTGTTTTTAAAGGCACCCCTCACGACCCATTAGGTAAAAATATGTTGCTTGCCTTGGCCTTAAACTATAAATCAGTGTCTTCCCGTTCTGATGAGTAATTTGCCTTCTTAACAATCACAGTATAATGATAATTGTTGAGAACTTCCTAAGCTGTTGAGCCTCCTAAGATGAATCGCTTCATTGTTTTCCTCACCTTGTAAGCAGCTTTGCATGAAAGCATCTGCTAAATGCCTAAATGTAAATGTAACAATAATCACTTTTTTCAGGACGTTACCACGGTAACAGGTAAATAGACGAGAAAACAGTGTATTTTAGTATTCTTTACGTCTTAAAGGAATAATCATGTATCATTGTTTACTCGCCCACATGTTTTTCCAAACCAGTTGTGTAGCAGAATGTTTGAATGAAGCTGGAGAATGTATTTGCAGGGCTGTTACTCTGTGTCTCTCTGTTCACATGCTGATGTTTGTGTGGGCAGTTGGTGAGCAGGCAGTGATCAGAAGTTTTCCGGTCTCCTCTCTGACGAAAGAGAAGAAGATCAGCATACAGAACCAGCTGCAGCAGAACATGCAGGAGGGTCTTCAGCTGAGATCGGCCTCCTTCCAGGTAAAGATCAATGTGTGCAGACATTATTCTTCCCTCTTTATAACATGCTTTTCTGTCATTTCATTATTATTGCACCAAAAACAATCCATTTAGTTTTTCATTGCTTAATGTTTGACCAACATTTCCACATTTGTCTCATAGCATTAATCATTTTTCTAGTTAGTATAATAGTATATCAGATATAAAACGTTCCTCATTAAGCAGGTAATAAGTTAACAGTGCACATATTACAAGGAGAGTTCACCAACCTACAAACTCTCGGTCACCAGCCTAAATCTCAAAGTGCTGTTTCTATAATGAAGTGTTTCTGTAAAGTGTTCTGTTTACAGTGAGGGTACAGACTGTTGTCTTTACATACATGAAGACAGAGTTAGAGAAGCACACATGTTGTGTTCTTCACTATGCATGGACTATAGGACTATAAAGATTTTATGGCTCATTCCTATCGTTTTACTAAGTGAAGCTGTAAAATCAGGCTGTGTATGGAGACGAGGGTCATTTGGGCAGTTCTGTCCCCGTGTGGCTGCCAGCAGTGGCTGTCTGGGGATCATTATCTGCCCCTCATTAGAACCTTCAGTCCACAGAGATCAGGTCAGACCCCAGAGGAGCAGAGATAGGAGGAGGGGGGGGGTGGGGTCACGCAGACGAGCGTTCATGCGGCCAAACCTCATTTTGGAATGTTCCCCTCAGAAAAAGTGGAAAAAGATCTTGTTCCATGCTGCTATCCAGCCCAGAGCTGTTCAGCAAGTCATTTCTCGTTCCACCAAACATCTCAAATGATTATTTGCAGATTTTCTATTATTTTCTGAAAACTACAACAGTCAGTGAATCACACAGTTCTACAGCTGGACATTGATTAGGACTGAACTGGTCTGATGGTTTGTTCTGGTTTCTTGTAGTTGATTAAGGTGGCGTTTGATGAGGAGGTGAGCTCAGAGATGGTGGAGATCTTCAGGAAACACCTGCAGCGGATTCGTTATCCACCATCCATCTTCAGCACGTTTGCTTTTGCTGCAGGACAGGCAACACCACAGCTCATTTTACCCAAACAGAAAGAGAGGAACACAGGCTTACGGTCAGTGTCAGATGCATGTCTGTGAAAGCTGATGCAGTATGAATGTAATGTTGATTGTTGAGTTGCATTTACTCGGTGTACAGCTGTTGTGAATAAATGGTTCTTCTGCAGAACACTATCTAAGACCATTGTGAAAGGAGCCATAAGAGCGGGAAAGATCACAATGGGTCGGCAGTCCACTATGAAGAAAAGCGAGAAGGGCAACCGCATGACGTGGCATGAAGACGACGACGTCTCCAGTGAGTGACCTGCACAGACACATGCAGTAGTGTGAAGATTCACAGCACCTCACCAGTGACGGCTTCTCTTCTGTGTGATTGGTTGTAGTATCAGACGATGGAGAGCCACCCACCAGCAACACACTGAAGGCCTCTGAGAAATCCACCATAGAGCAGCTGGTGGAACGGGCCTGTTTCCGTGACTACCAGAGGCTGGGTCTGGGTACCATTAGCGCAAGCTCCACCCGCTCTAAAAGCGGCGATCAGTTCCGTGTTACGGCAGTAAATAGACTCTACTCGCTGTGTCGCAGGCACGTTACAGCCCAACATCTGTGATTTGTTTAAAAACCTAGAGAGCTGTCTGACGATGTGCCTGTCTACACGGGCAGTGTTCTGTTCCAAACTGACAGTGCCTTAAAATCAAAATACTCAAGAGACTTGACACAGTTGATTCAGAAGTTCATCGTTTTTAAATGAATACTTTGTAGTATTAAATTTAATACGATGTCAGACGGCTAAGTAGGCAACTTTAATATGAGGAAGTTCATCTGTAACAGTTTTGCAGCAGTATGAGAAACCATGACAGAAACTGATACAGTATTTGAAAAGCATCAGATGTTCTGACTGTTGATGGTGTGTTCTGTGTGCAGTTATCCGGGTCTGCTTGTGGTGCCCCACACGGTTCAGGACAGCAGTCTGCAGAAAGTCTCTCGTTGTTACCGGCACAACCGTCTGCCGGTGTTGTGCTGGAAACACCCTCGCATCAAAACTGTGCTGCTTCGCTCGGGAGCTTTCAGTAGTAAGAGTGTGGTTGGGCTTTTCAAGTCTCAGAATCCCTCCACAGCAGGTAAGCGCGTCCATTTCAATGTACAGCTGTGCTATTGATTTTATACATGATGAGACTTACCATTTTTACACTCCCTAGCAACCACCTACCAATGCCCTCGCCAGTACTCAAAACATCCTAACAACTACTTACTGATGCCTTTGCAATCACTCAAAACATATTAGCAACCACCTACCAATGATTCCAAACACCCTAGCAACCATCCAGAACACCCTAGCAACTGCAAAGCAACTCAGGAAAGGGTGGAAATTGTCAGGCTGTTGCATTTTTTTAAACCCTAAACTGCTAATCAATACCAAAGGCTAAATACAGTTATCCAGAAAAGAATCATTGCACAGAGAAACCAGTGTCAGTTTCTGAGGGTTTGATGATCTTGATGTCTTCAGCTCCTGCTTCCTCTGAGTCCTCCAGCAGTCTGGAGCAGGAGAAATATCTTCAGGCCATCCTCAGCTCCATCCCCATCTACTTCAAACCCAACGGCAGCAGTACACTCACCAACCGCTCTCTCATTGGACTGTCTCCAGGTACTGTATAAATACAGCTTCTCCTCTGGGTTTCTCATCCTGTCCTTGTGCTGAGTTCCTTCATGTTTTTAGGTCTGTTTTTATGGATTGTTCTTAACTCCTCCTGGTTTCCTCTCGGTTCTTGGTGTTTTTGGGTCTGATCTCCAGAGGATCTGGAGCACAGTTGTGTGGTTATGTAAGGAGAGCAGAACATGACAAGGTCATCCATCTCTTGGTGCACTCGCTGCTCTCTGCAGCAGTAACACAGATGAGTCAGACCACACAGATCCTGCTCATTTCTGCTGGATCTACAGCATGATGGTCCATTTATCTCCCCTCACCAGTAAACAGATCATCTTAGATCTGATGATAGTTCTGTGTGGCAGGTTTCAAATTCTTCTCGATATGAAACCAGACCTGTAGTCCGAGACTCAAGGTGAGATTCAGAAATGCAGTGGATCAGTTAAAACAAGCCCAACCAGCGTCTGACTCACAGCAGTCATTATTGCGTCCTGCTACAGTGTGTGTGTGAGATCCCTCAATCTGAACTTTGTCGAGTCACACACCTAAATACAAGACTGATCCATACTAATCCAGTTCTGTTGCACCCTGTAGAAGTAGGGTAAGATGTCAGCTCAACTAATGATGCGTTTTTATTTTTGATGTCTCGTGTTACTCATCATTTTTGCTTTGATATCTTAAGCTCTGCTCCAACGTGTATGAAGAAAACCTAGACAGCATTTTAGCTTCATAAGCAAACCTACAGGGAGGAGTTGTAAAATATTAAGCAACAAAATTATATGAGAGCTCTTGTCAGTCAGAATCATGTGGCAGCGTTACATGTCCTGTAGCCTTTATAGATAAGGCCGTCTCATAATGCATTGCAATAAACACTTAATAATCCTAGATGGCGAATGAGGCCGAGATTATAAATATAGATTATAAACATTTACCCCAAATTTGTGTGCCATGTATTTTTATATGCTTATTGAAATATTGCGATGAAATCTGTTAAACCATATTTCATTGTAGTTATTTATGTAATGTTCTTAAGTAACTGTTAACTGATATGCTGCCCATAAAGAGCATTTGAAATCTGTCTAGGAGAGAATGCTGCCTTAGAAGAAAGCTGTCTATGTATGCCACGGACTCTCCAGGGTTTGGGACAGAGCTCTAATGTTGTGTGTGCATGATGCATGTGTGTCGTCTGTCTTTATCTGTTCAGCTACTGAAAGAAGGGCATCAAGAATACCAAAGATGGCCCCTGTCCACTTGGACATCTCCTTCCCCAACAGTTTTACTAGAGGAGGTGAGTTGCCTTCTTCATTGTCATTCACCTCAAAAAGGTATTTAGAGTTACTCCAGCTCCCTGTGTTTCATTTGATATCTGGAGTTTACTGTTTTCTCCTTCGCGAAAATGTCATTTTCTGTGTAGTGTCACAGACCTTAACTTCATCTCTCCCACAATCCCTCCACCCCCCCCACACACACACACACACTCATGCTGCTTTGACTTTGGCCCCAGTTTTTTGTGGTGGTTCTGCTGAACTTTTGCGGATTTTCGCGGATATTTGTCACCACAGTCCTCCAAAGTACAGAGTGTTTCATAAAATCCAAACAGAAGATCAGATGATAAATGAAGTCGTCACCTCTTCTGGAAGGTCAATATCTGCACAATATGAAGTGACTGTGATGTGATTTTTGAAAGAATAAGGATTTGTGAAAAAAGAAATAGCTCATACATAAATTAAGATATATTCTGGCATGTTTTTCATGTCATGTTCAAACCTGCATCACATCTGTGGCACTCAAGAAGAGACTTTTAAAAATGTCTGAATATGCCAGTTAGTGACATCAGACAGCATTTGTTCTGACTTGCCTTGTAAACAAAATTTGTTTCTATGTTCCACAAAACCATCAGGTTTAAAGGGTTCAGACTTTTAACTGCTGTTTTAACTACTGTTTTATAAGCTGGTTAGTGTTTTGTCTAGTAAGTCTTAAAGCTTTAAATACGCTACTGCAGACTGAATTGTGATGTCTGATCATGATGGGTTTGTGTTCTTGAAAAAAGAGCTCATGGTTTTAAAAGAGGATTCTGGTGATTTTGTCATGTTGAAACATTGGTCTTTCTCCAGTGGGTGCAAGCAAAGACATTTTCTATCATAAACACATCAAAGAAATGTGGGACTGTTTTCATTTCCTCATTTTTGGTTTCTGTTACATGATCATTCATGATTGCTTCAGCAGCTTCGCTTTTACTGTTGCTGACACTAACCATCAGAGACTGGAACAAAATAGTTACTGTCACTCTTCAGCGTGTGACCGCTGTTCTTGAGTGACAGATGTGTCAGATCTTGCAGTCTGATAAAGACACTTGTTCATTCTGATCTGGTAAACAATAACATCTGCAAAAGGTCTCATAGACTTTCATTGAAGGAGATCCGAGCCATGTCATAAAACCATAACATCATAGATGCTTCCAGTCACTTTCCACTTGAGGCACTTAAAAACACCCAGAAAATCCAAGAAATCGAATGTCAATGTGAACAAACACTCAGAATGTCCTAAAAGCTGCTGAGATTCATTAACACATTTTCTGAAATGTGTACAAATATTGTTTTCCATTTCCTCATCTTCTGTTTCTGTTATTCATGTACTCATCTAATGTTGCTATCAGTCATTTCGCTTGTTCATCAGTCAGTTCTCGTGGTCTTCTTTAATGTTTATCTGCATCAGTGTTTCATCAGTCTGAAAGAATGAACTGATCTTAAATGTCTGATCTGTTAGGAGTCAATCCTGTGACTTTCACCTGATTTTTTTGTCTGCATCTATTGCATTAAAAAATCAAATCAAATCAAAAATGCAAACCAAATTTTCAGTTCCAAAGTTTCAGTTTTAAAATATAAGGTGTATTTAAAATACTTTTATCTGCCAATTCATTCATGATAAATTACTTTGAAAAATATGTTACGTGACATGTATAATGTTATTAAAGATGTAGTATTTTCTGTAAAGCTGTTTGTATAAAGTGTTATCCAGATACATTTTCAAACATGTATAAAACCAAAATGCACAAAGAAAACATACAGAGCACGTTTTAAACTAGATTTGGAAGAGATTTCTCCATGTTATCATTGTGGAACCTCATCTGACCCTCATACAGACTTTGACTGGCCTGTCTCTCTCAGCTGAGGTGTTAATGACTCTGTCTGTCTGTCTCTAATGATTCTGCCTGTCTTTGAAGAGGCTGATTGTTGCATGGGTGTGAATTTTGTTTTCTCTTTTTATTTCCTGTTTCTCTGTCCCACCATCAACTGCTGCATCTTAATCTGCCAGTTCTCGGGTACAGGGATAAACTTTTCACTCACTCACACCAAAAAGCTTCAGCTAAGGGGAGAATTCACAATCAAGGTACAGTTGCTCTGTTTTACTCATGTTTACTAACCGAATCCATAACATATGTGATCTTAACCCTCTTTAATTAACCTGAAACTCACTCCACATGCAGCTAGCGTTTAGCGTGACAGGACCACTTCCTGTTGTGCTGTGTATGGGTCTGTACAGTGAATGTTCAGCGTGTATTAGCTGATAGCGGCACTGAGACAGCTCTGACCTTTCACCCTGATTGTTATGAGTAAACATTCTTGTCGCAATCATCTACATCTGATCTCTGCATGACAGTTGTCTGAATGTTAGGCGTGAGGTCTATATGATTTTGGCTTTAGTGGAAAATGCATTCAAAAAGTAAATGTGATATACAGATATACATCTCTGTAGTTGTGCTAAGCTCTAGAATATTTTATTGGGTTGAAATTGTGAGGGGGACATTCAAATGTTGTTTTGGGCAGTATGGAGGGAGGGCTTGAAGTCAAAAAGGTTGAGATCCACTGACTTAAATCCTTTTTGCAGATATTCCCCTCAGAATAATCACAGAAATTGCCGTCCAGCAGATTCTGTCTCAACCTGGATAATTAGTCATCTTTTTTGCCTAACCTGTGTTCGCATACATCTGGCAATTTCTCTCTCTCTCTCTCTCTGAAAGGTGTGTGGGCCAGTCTGCGCTCCAGCAGCAGGTTCAGCCAGCACTCCGCTGGCGACGTGGGCGCGCGATTGGCTGGCAAGGATCTGGCGCCCCCTACAGGCATCGAGAACCTTCAAGCCCAGCTTCTGAAGCATCAAGCAGCCCTCTACATCTTCAGTGAAAAGTCCCACCTCAGGGTAAAAAAAGTTACGCTCCTTGAGGGTTCTAAAAGCTAGGAAGCTAGCTAATTGATACTAAACTTGTGTGCTAAACCTTTCTCATGTCTACATGGTTGTTGCCTAAAAAAATAGTTTGTAAAATTCTTGCTTATCTAAATTAAGCAGGTCATTTCAGTCTGAAGTACATGAACAGTGTTCTCCCCAGAACATGTTAAATTAGGGAGTAGATAAGGACCTCCTAATAGCTGTTTAGAAAAGCCATGATTTATAGAAACAACTTTTTGGGCTGAAATGATGATTAAAACAAATGATGATCTGGACATTTGAAAGAACGTGAAGTGCTGCTTTTAATCTTATTAATAATGTTATCAATGTAACAGTTATGTAAACTGACTTATGTCTGTTTATGACTGTAAAACTGTCTGTTTTGAATTCTTGTTGCAGCTTTTTTGTGCTGTGGAAATTTGATCTATATTAATAAGAGAGTTGCTCTGCAGTTCTGGTTTTGGATAGAATAAGAGAAGTGCTTTTTTGAGCCCCAGATTTATGAGTCTGGTCTGGAAATGAGCTAAACTTGTTCTCAGGGTATTTTAGTGCTTTAAATGTTTTTCTGAAATGAGAAATAACAGAGTTTATACTGAATGCTTTTCTCTGACAGGGCTTGAAACTGGATGCAGCACTGAACTGTGAACTGGTGCCAGTGGAGTTTGCAGACACAAGGCAAGTCAAGAGCTCCTTCAAGAAACTTCTAAGGGCGTGTGCACCCAGCTCTATGCCCTCAGACACTGAAGATTCATTTCTTAAAGCTTTGGAGGAGAGCGAATGGATGCTGCAGGTCAGAGGTCACGTCACATACCCAGCCCTTCAAAAATTAAAACACAAACTATATACACTACAGACTTTCACGGTTAATAATGCATGTACAGAGTTGCTTCTGCTGTCCACAAAGTTGTGATTATTAACTGTGGTAACCAAATTGTTTCAATTTCCAGTTGTTTCAAACTGGTATTAGTGGTGCAGTTTCATGTATAATTGTTACTTTGGTTGTGTACACACTGCACAGATAGTTTCAGAGCAGAAATGCAGCTGCATTCAGCTAAAGTGACCCTGTACTGTATTACTGTATTAAAACTGCCTCTTATCAGAGCAGCTTATATGTCTCACAGACATCAGCAGCAATGTGAGAGAGTCAGAGAGTTTCTGGCCTTTGTGACTTTCACCCTGTTTAACATTCTTTTCTCGTCTGCTCTCCTTGGGAAATTATACAACACAAAGATGAGAAAACTGCATGACACAGTTAAAACAAAACTGAAGTTGCTTACCACGCTTAAAAGCCATGTGCCCACAAGCCCCTTTGCCCTCGAGTCACTGTCTCTCACACACTAGAACAATATTATCTAGAAAGATCTCTGCCAAAACATTTCTGAGCTCTTAGTCAGCGGTTAACATCACAATCAACGCACAGGAACAGCTAAACTTAGGATGTATTTGTTTTGTACTGTGTGTGTGTGTTAAACAGATACACAAGCTGCTGCAGCTGGCACTGGTTGTCGTGGAGTTATTGGACAGTGGATCATCTGTACTAGTTAGTCTTGAGGATGGTTGGGACATCACCACCCAGGTTAGTGTTCTCACACATGTGTCCTGTGCAACCTTCCAGCTGGTAAAGCTTCATCTTTAGCTTTTATCTGCTCAGATTTGAATATTAATCACAATTATTCAATTCAATTAACATTATTCAAACTGAATTGGTAAAATCAAAGAGATGGTTTTCTGCCCCTCTGCGCCCTGCACCCAGTCTGTCATTGTTTAGCCAACTCAGTTTCCTGCTGAAAAGATTATTACATGAAGTCCCGCCCCAAACTCGCACCATTGGTTGAGGAAAAAGAGCCATCATTCAAACCTGCCGAAGAGTTTAGACACTTTAGGAAGTTTGTTCGTACAAATATAAAAAAAAATTACCTTTAACTGTTATTGTAAATTGTCGCCATGTGTTGCAAAAGAGCGTAATTGTCCGATTTTTGAAGCGTTAGCTCATATTTTCCATGTCGGTTTGATCAGTGAACTGTCATCAGAAACAGTTCTGTGTCAGCTGGGCTTGTGAAGCTTAGCTCTGAATCAAACACGTGTCGCACCATCTCTTCTCTCTGTAGACCTGATCAGAAATACTTTCCCTAAATAGGCTCCATATGTCTGGCTCTGTAGGGGGGAAACAGTTGTGTTGTGATGTCACGTGGCCATGCTTTCAGTCATGTGTTGTCTTCACTCTCTGATGTTTCTGAAGATAATCATCTTCAGTTAAGTGATGGCAACAGCTCCTATAGCTTCTGTGTTTAGTTTCACGATATGTTAAGGGGGCAGGTGTGGCCTACTGGTTAGTGAGTCGGGCTTGTAATCAGAAGGTTGCTGGTGCAGATTTTAGTGTTGGCAGGGAGCAACTGAAGTGTCCCTGAGCAGGGCACTTAACCCTTGATTGCTCCCCGGGTGCAGTAATGTGCTGCCCACTGCTCCGGGTGTGTGTGTGTTCACGACTTGCAGTGTGTGTTCACTCCTCACCAGTGATGGGTTAAATGCAGAGGTCACATTTCGGGTATGAGTTACCATATCTGACAAATATGTCACTTTCACTTTTAAAAAGGTTCCAGTAAGAGGTCAGAACAGACACTTCCAGACTGAATACTGCTGTATTATAATCCACTGAGAAGAGAAGACTGGCTTGTAACCAGGGTCACACCTGCCAATCCCGAGTACTATCATCAGATATCATCAAATCATACATAAATATTTCTTATTTTGTAATACATTTATTAAAAATTGAATAATTTTTCCCTGTATTTATAACGAACATAACCGGGTCATTGTGTCACTCAACATGCGGCAGTTTTCAATTGTGGAAACACTTCCTGAATTTATTTCTCATATTTTTGTTTTGGCGGCTCCTCGTGAGAAATATTTCACCACTGTGTCATCACATCCAGTTCAGGGGAAACAAAACAAACTTTTTATGAGACATTTTACATTGATTTTGTTCAAAGACAGCTATCAGTGATTTTGGTTTAGTACAGTTTGTGTGTTTTTTGTTCACATGTCTTTTAGTCACATGATCATTCTTGTGCTTCAGCTAACAGTAAGCTGCAGTTGGGGCTAAAGCTAATTGATATCTGCACTGGTCACATGGTGTTTGTAACTCATGGAAATCTTTCTGTCATTGCCGCTGCAGGTGGTTTCTTTGGCACAGCTGCTCAGTGATCCCTTCTACAGGACGCTGGATGGCTTTCAGGTTCTTCTAGAGAAAGAGTGGCTGTCATTTGGGCACAAATTCAGCCAGCGCAGCAGCCTGACGCCCAGCAGCCAGGGCAGCGGCTTCACCCCCATCTTCCTCCAATTTCTGGACTGCGTTCACCAGGCAGGCTGAATACATCACAACTGCTGACAGTGACTTACTCTACACTTATTATAGAGACAGTCTCTGTTGGGTAACCTGATGTCAAGAGTTTGAACCCATCGTACTTTTCTGCATCCAGTATTTGGGGTCGGTGGCTGTATTGTGATTTAGCCTCTGGGATGCAGAGGGTTCAAACAATAGAGGGGTAACTGATAAACTGATTAACTGATCTTAGTTCTGCACATGACACCTTCATTTGTCCAGTATCTTCTCATAACTTCATCTGTCACACACACACACACACACATTGTCCAGCATCTCCTCATAACTCCATCTCTCTCACACACACATTGTCCAGTATCTCCTCAAAACTCCATCTCTCTCACACATGTTGTCTAGCATCTCCTCATAACTCCATCTCTCTCACACACGGTGTCCAGCATCTCTTCATAACTCCATCTCTCTCACACACACACACACATTGTCCAGCATCTCCTCATAACTCCATCTCTCTC
>JAZGTJ010000557.1:20720-97543 GCA_036877575.1 Botia almorhae | reverse complement strand
GAAGTTCCACATTTACTTACTGTAAGATGTTCTGCTTCACTGCTGTGTGATATTTACTGGCGTGGACACATTTGTTTCCCGACGTGGGCGTTTATCTACTTATTGGTTTATTTGTTTGAGCTGTTTCAAAATTTTAAATACTCATTTTGTGCTCATTTATATATGAAAAGGTTCAAATATTTTTGTTATGCGAACATCTCGTTTCGATTTTAGCACAATGAAATGAGAGGTAATGTAGAAAAACAAGAGCTTCGAGAATCGGTCGCCCTCTTATAGAGCAATAGTCTACAACTGAGAAACTGTGACGCTATCTTTAGTATGTCAGTGTGTCCGATTGGTCAGTCCTCTGTTAAAGGCCCACGGCCAATAGTGATGTCATACAGGAAGGACGTGAGGGGCTTGTCATGCTTTTCACTGAATAGCGACCCAACTCCAGTTCCTAGATAATTTGACTCTGTAAAGTCACACATTAAGCCTGTGAACAAAATCACAGTACAAGCTAAATTATTTGATGTAGCCTCTCAAATACTGTAAGTGAACAAAATGATAAAAGAATACCTGTTTCTCCTTCAGTGGCCAACAGTTGTTGTGCAGTGGCTTCATGCTGTAGTTTCAAAATGATGATGAAGTCCCTGATGTGCAATTTTGCTCTGTCAGTGACCTATTGATGTCACGATGATACACGACAGTGGTTTGCGTGTGTGATGTCACAGGTTTCTGCTGAAGTCGGCTTTGATGCAGTATACTTAAGATCGCAGATGTGTCATGTCATTTTGTATTTATCTCTCTCTCTCTCTCTCTTATCAAGTATTTCCCTTCTAAAATCAGCCTCATACTTTCATTTCTTCTATCCGACGAGACTTTTCGAGATGTTATTTGTTATTCCGTCTTTGCTTTTCATATGAAACTACGAGCTAAAAGTACGACCTAAAATAAAAAGAGCGACGTTACGTGTAGGTCTGGAACGTTTTCTTGAGCATTCATGTGTTTTTAAACCGCAACTAGATACTGTGTACCACGATTCAAAGCAATTTCTTCTATAGTGCTTCACGATGGCCTTTGGTGTTTGATGTTTGTTGATTTTCTCATCTTTTCTCTGACGTTCTGCTCAGTGTGATTGACTGTGAACCTGTGAATACACTGAGGACTGACCTCCTTTCTCCTCCAGCTCTGTATTCTTCAACTGACTGTCATGCTTTGAGGAAAATAAACACATGAATTTATTAGTGGTCCTAGTTCTCTGTTATATACTGCACACATACAGTACATATATATATATATGTGTGTCTACATACACACGTGTGTATGTGTGTATATAAGTCTGTTGTTTGACTTGCTCTTCATTCTGACATGTTTTTTGTCAGATATTTAGGTTGTAAGGACGTTTACCCAATGTTTAAGTAACACAAACGTAACACAAATGTATTTTAAAAATTCTAGGAAAGTTTAACATGCCCATTGTTTTTAGACGTATTAGTGTTATTGCTTGCTTATAAACATTTTATTCAAACATTATTCAGACGTTCCACTACTTACAACTTTCTAAGAACATTTCCATGTTCCCCATGCTGGGGAATCTCTGGGAATCTGTAAATTTCTTATTGAGCAATTCACAACCTAAAACTGAAGTAACTAGTTATTATGTTAGACACGATAAACATATTTTGTTGTTATTAGCTAATAGATTAATAAAGTTAATACTAATGGGTAAAGTTTAAAATGGTATACCCCAAATTTATAGAAATACGTCCCTGAATTATGGTTTTATAATCACATTTCCCAACAGAATGTTGAAAAGAAGCTGCTTTACAAAAGAGAAACCGGTCTGATGTTCTAACAAGGTTTTGGAATGACGAGTAAATGTTTAAATCGTTTTAAAAAATGAACCATTTATATTATTATTTGATATGCTGTAAAACTTAGCGGCATCTAAGTGCTTGCTTTCATTCTATCTCAGAAATATAGATTATAGATTATCTTAAAATAGTGAAACTCAATGTGCAGCAGGAAAAGCAGCCTAAAGAGCTGGCCGAGTTTGCCCCCTGCTGGTTGACGTCATTTAATACACATATGAACCATAGAGACAAATGATGAACGACGAACCAAATCAAACCAACAAAAACGAATCGAGTTGTTAAAAAATATTCACAGAAGCATTTTGGCCTCTGTGTTGATTAAACATTAAGACGCTCCAATAAACCAAATTGACAAATTACATTGGATCAAAGTTTGAGGACCAATTCGTATTTATCGTCCAGTCTGAAGCGCTTTATTTTTATGACCGTAAGTCTGTACTGGCCAGATCGTGTCCTGCCCCGACCACAAAACGTGACAAAACATCTTCACGTTTCCCAGCAGTCGATGTCCTCCGCACAATTCCCACTGATCCATGTGTCATCTATCTCTCTCTATCTGATCTCAATCTGTGGAGGTTGTAACGGCATTACAATGGCTCAGCTCCCACTGCGCCCCTGATCTTACAGATAAGACCAATAAAAGTCTCTCTGATGTCCTTCCAGACCGATCAGGTTACATTAAGATGCGCCATTCCAGCTTTAATTTCCTCCCAAAGCGCTAAACGTCCAAAAACATCTGCTTGCACAAAGTAGGAACAGTTATTCTTGCGCTTTTACGCATGGAACGTTTTTGCATGGTGAACAAAAGTCTTTGTAATCATGAATAGAGGCCTTTCCATAATAATGACAGCCTATGATGGCATGTTGAAAAGCTGCGATGGAATAGGAAGATAAGCATGTGGGTTTCCGAGCCATTCTAGCCTCAGTGTTCAGCTATTCACGCTGATAATCGCCCATCGCCGCGGTGGGTGAGAACAGCAGGCACTGGTGACAGACAGCACTGTGCCCACCACTGGCACTGAGGCACCCGAAACGCGGACTCATTGGAGTCATCTGATAAGACAGACACAGTAGTTTGTCTGTTGGGGGGCACAAGTTTGACAAAAGAGCCCAGTGATGATGAAACGTGGGGGTAACGAGCTGTGCCCGGCGAGGAACAATGCGGTGTCAGGCAGACGTGCCCTCCGATCCGGACACGACATTGCGCAGCAGTGCGCCCGCTGAGAGAAACTATATGATCTATATGCGCCCATCTCTCCTCGTCATTTCCTATCGTCTCTCCAATGTGTGTGGGTGGTGAAGCGGCTAAAGTTCAGGTTTCGCAACGGAAAGTTTGCGGTTCGAGTTGCACAAAGCACAACTTTGTTCGTGAGCTAGCGTGACATGCTGAAGAAGGATTTCGAGTACTTTATAATGCGTTAGATAGTCTATAACCGATTGGTAATATATTTGAACTGAAAGCATATCGTAAATAACAAAATGTTAACACATGGCATATCACCCCTTGAACAGGGTGTGCACGACATTTGTAAACGCATATTCACTGTATTCTTTTTTTACCGTTGTTGTATTTACATGTCTATACTGGACGTTTTACCATCAACAAAGTCTTTATGTGCGCAAAAATATCTCGCAATAAAATTCTTCTGTATCAGATTTTTTTAAAGATCAGAATATTAAATTGCATAAAATATTGTCAACCAGAATTAAAAATCAAGCGCTATGTACCCTAGAAATACACGCAGAACTCCAACAGTACTTCAATCTGTATGAAGCTAATACAACCTCTAGAGGCCTAGCACAAACAGAAACGTGGGCGTCCCTGATTTGCCATTTAATATTGTTAACATTAATTCCCTCGTCTGTATTAAAACACTGCAAGAATTCAAGTTACTATAAAATATAGAGCTTTAATTTATTAGTTAGCAACAGCAAGAGGGGAAAAGAGAAATCTTTTACACAGTTATCACAGTAACATCACCTGTGCTTTTAGTCTCAAACGGATGACAAAATAAAAACACAAACGTTTCTAAAGACACATCTTAAAAATTACAAGAAATTGTACAACCATTTTTTCTGAATGTAATACGCTGATTGAGCCGGACGAAGAACAGGGGAACCGGTTCAGTCTGGTATTTCACAGGAAACGCAAGGATACAGTCATTGTCATTTTAACATGGAGAGTTGCACATACTGTATAAGCCGCCCAGAGGAAGACCGCACGGCTTCTGGCCAAACCATAAACTATATGAACAGAAAGAACACAGCTATCTTTAATTTTTACAACAGCACTACATAATCATGCACACAATGAAAAGCCAGCTTCCCAAAACCTCGAATAGCTTTAAAACTCGGAGAAAATGTTCTATACAATGTGAACGTTTTCAAAATGAAGGGTTCATGTTTTTGTTCTCGTTTGGACGTTTAGGTCATATTTCACACCTTATTCAACAGAAATTGTTTTTAATTTGACAAAAAAAATGACACTTTAAAAAATGTATTTTCACTGCAATTTAGTAAAATTTAATAAAATGTAATTTGAATCGTAAAAAACTGTATAACAGTAATGAGAATCACTTTTGATAATGGCAAATTACAAAAAAGTTTTTTAAAAAAGCCCAATGAAGCATCATAATTATTTTAAGTCTATTCTGTATAATTCTTATCAAAAATCATAATGACCCAAAATAAGTTTCATTGTCTTTGTTTAAAATCTATTTTAATTCTGGGGGTAAAATGTGACCTAGACATTTGTTGTGAGCTTCATATATGCATATATGACTTGTGACATCATGGTGATGTGGGTTGGTTTGTGCTTTTAGTCTTTTCGAAACTGGCGAAACAAACAAAAAAAGCTTATTAAGAACCCTCAGCAGCACTTACATATACATATCTGACTAAACGTGTTAGAGTCCGTTCCTATCGCAAATGATTCCTTTAAACATTTGTGCAATGAAAACAGATGTGTGCATATAGTGACATCAGGGAAGACGATATGAGCTGGTGTATCATTGTGACCAATGATGGATCACAATGCACTTGGGGGTGGGGCTAGTGGTGAGGCGTGTTATGACACCCCCGTTTCACGCCCCGTCTTATCCAAATGTCCTTCCATGTTTAGCCATATAGAGTCCAATGGGCAGAGAACCATCTGCCCAGCTGCTCATTTCTTACTCCTCTTAATCATTTTAGTTTAACTCAGTTCATAGTCTATGGAGTTATGTTAATAAACACAACAGTCATCAAATGCCCAGAAAATGGAAATTGGCTTTTTGTTTTGTTGTTGTTGTTGTCGTGACGATAAAAATAATATTACAATTACAATAATATTTGCTCGTTAGGTACTTATACACAAAGAGCATTCAAATCCACAGAATGGTACTATATACAACCTACAATAAATACTGTGTATGATATCATCTTTATGTGTTAAAAGGGAATTCCGTGTGTTTTTTTGCAAAGTTCGATTCATGGAAGTTTTTTCCTTTTCTTTTTTTCCAGGTTTTTCTATTTTAGAACTTTTCAGAAAGTCTGTCCTCTAGAGGCCGGAACCGACACCCCTCATGTTTCCTCTTCGCCCCCGTGATGTCGCCGATTCCGCGGTTTCTTCTGTTCCTTGAGCTCTTTCAGATCTTTGGCCTTGATGCCTCCTGTCAGCGGGTCTCCATACTGCCAGTAATCCTGGCAGTACTGGTTTATGAGGCCCATCTCGGGCTGACTGAGGATGGTGAGAAGGTCTTTATACTGCCCGGTGCTGGGGGTCCAGGCGCTGGACTGGAGCGAAGAGGCTGCTGGGCGGCCTGTTTCCACCAGGATGTTATTAACGGCCTGGTTGGTTAAGACCACCAGCTGAAGTTTGACCAAGGTGTGCTTGAAGTTCTTCTCCGTGGCTGTGCAGACATAGATCCCAGAATCCGAGGACTGTAAAGATCGGAGCAGTAAACCCTGGTCTGTCTTCAATACACGCCCATCAGTGCGAACCTAGAGAGAAAGAGACAGAGAGAGAGAGAAAAAGAGAGACCAGCTCTGATTAACCAAAGCTTTTTGAACTTGTATGGATAAGTTTATGTGTTCTATATGTTGTTTACACCTTTTTGGCCAATAAATATTTTGTACGTTAAGACCAATAATTAGGTCAAGACAGAATCTAATTTTTTGTGATTTTTGTGGTTATTTTGGAGTAAAATCAAACCTGGTAAAAACGTTAACCAGAAGTGAAACAGCACAATCAAAAGAGCAGAATAAATAAATAGATCATTCAGACAGTTGTGCCCAGAGATGTTGTGTAAACTACTGATTCACGATCATGCACTGATTCATAGTTTGATGTGGTTCAAGTGAAATAAACAACGAACACATCATTATCATTGGAGCACAAAACTAAAAAGATGGAGAACTGTTTATTTTCTTTGGAAACATCAGACAGAAAAAGATTCTACATTTTGATTTGGAAATAATAAGCTCTGATATTATTGGCTTTCAATATTGGGTCAATCAAGACCAATAGGTGTGTGTCTGTGTACCTCTCTTCTCCGATCACTGTTGTCTTTGTGCAGGTGCCATTTGATGGCTGCATGAGGAGATCTGGCTTGGCATTCCAAAAACGTGCTGCTTCCCTCCACCCCGTACTGCACAGTCTCCAGAGTGTTCTTATTGGCTGGACAGCAAGAACAACACATAACAGTCCTCAGCACCAAACTATAGCCAGAACAAGATCTGTCCATGAATTATTATGACAAAGAACATGAGAGCTGTCAATCAAACTGCAAAAATGCAAACAAACTAAATACCACAACAAATTCCAATCACAGTAGAAATATACAACCATAAACATACTGTATCTCCAGTATCTGCTTGGTATGCATTGCATTACATTGTTGTTATATTACTATATTATTACTGGCGCGCGGTAAAGGGAACGTGTTAAATACACATATTTTTGTTTCTTTTAAAAGTGCTGACAGTTACATGCTAAAATGAAATAATATTTCCACTGTAAGTGGAAAGTCGATGCAGGAAGAGTTAGCATTGACTTTCTGTGGTTATCGGCAGCAGGCCACAAATGCTGTCGGCAGAACTTAACTTATATTAAACCCAGAACATTTCTTTAAGCTGCCTGTAGTGGAGACATAAGCTTACTGTTGGAATTGTATCCTCTGCATTGTCGAATGGGATTCCCATACTTTACATCCTGCCGTCTGCTGCGTCTGAAAGACAAACGTACAGAATTCCGTAAGAGATTTATTCCCACCTCTCCCTGAGGGGATACATGAGGAAACACTATACAAGTGATTTTAATGATTCCGGAAAAAACATTCCCATCAACTTATCAGGGTTTGGACTAGGGAACGTCGTACCATTTGGGTAACGTACATACAACCATCCAGAAGACATAACTGTACGATTAAAGATAGTCAACGATCTAAAATGGCAATAATCAACACATTTCAGGCGAATCTGGGGTTCCAACTTTGCGGAAACACTGGAAAAGCTTTTTCCTGATTTACAATGACAACCCTCCCTTCACACAAACGGAGGTCCGTATGGACCCTGTTCATCCAGATGTGGGATGCAGGAAATTGATTGGCTAACACAGAGCTGTCATCATTCCCACGAAACACTTAATAAAGATAAAGCATGAAGGGTAATTGGCCATCATCAGCACACAACATGACTAATGCTCCTGACTGCACAGGAGCAAGATCTCCGCAGTTACAACATCTAGCACACCTTCCCAGAAGCCTGTCGATAAAAACCAGATGAACGCAGAGGAGTTCATGATGTGATCTTTGATGAGCAGAAGGTTTCAAATGACTCTTGTTACTTTTTATGTAAGAAAATATTTTTTAACCCTTCCTTCTCTCTCCTTCGACAGGTACAAATAATTGTTGAAACTTCAAATCTTTGGAACTCTGGAACTTTGTTCAGCACTGTTCATTGCCTCTCTATGATGTATCGCTTCATTTTTCTCCTCACCTTGTAAGTCACTAAACTGCTACATGCCTAAATGCAAACTGTACGACCTTCTTTCATACCGAAGAATATTACAACAATTATAAAAGATTCAAACCAGCATTTCTCATATTAGCAACACAGCTCAACGTTTCTGGAAAAATGTAGCTATTAACCATTAAAGCATGCTAACATTTTTTTAATCAAATATGTTTATTAGAGTACACACCTAAGTGTGATATCTATAAGGATGCTATCCAGTTGTGGAATGACACAACACACACTGTGTGCATGTCCTTTGGGATTTTCTGAGGCTCTGGGAATTTACCTCTTCTGTGATGCGGAGTACCGGGAGCATGAGGAGCCGTCCCAGGCACAGTAAGGGTCCCGGGCCAGACAGCAGTCCGCACACGCCTCACCATAGACATCACACCTGTGCAGGGCCAGGTGAGTCACGCCCACCTCAGACGCCACATACAGCTGTTGCTGCAATTAAATAAAAACACGGACTTTCGTCAGATGTAATTAAGTTACTTACTAGCGGAAACTCACAATCACTTCCCTACAGAAAAGACACGTGAATTTCACACGTGCAAAAACACACGATTTCACACGTGAGCCCATGACATCACGTGTCTTTGCACATGTGCAACGTAAGCATCTTTTCAGTAACGGCTGCTAGCTTTGCTGTCATTTTCTATACATTTAGATGAAATAATTTATTATCGAATTATCTCGCTTATCTCGGGAAGAAGACAACACTACTGTCTTTCTAGTGTCACGAATGAAAAGGTACACGCAGGTCTGTGGAGGACTGTAAGATCAGCTGTTTTAAATCAGTTATTCTGACAGAGCCTGAGCTGAAACGATGACTTCATAATGATGTCATAACACATCTGCCAACAATCCCAATGGTGATGAAAGTCCAAACTCAAATGAAATGTACACGTTTATTTCTATAAAGTCTATAAAGTTGCTATCCCCATATGAGAGGGGTGTATGAATTATGGGGGATCATTTTTAGAGTTTTACGTGTAGCGCAACTTGCCAAAAACCTGTTTATCATTACCCCCTTTATAGGTTTGAACACTCCAGTTCCAAAACATGCAAGTCATAAAAGTATATAAACCATGTTATATATCTACAGTGACTATATAATTCTTACCCGTTTGGAGGAAATCTTCATTGTTGTGATAGGAGTCGGGACCTTTCAGAGAAACACAGAATGTTATGCTCAACTCTTTAAAAATAAACTCAAGAAATTATCAAACATTGTACATGTAAGGGATAATGTACAGTTTGCTGGTCTTTGCCCCAAAGAAACCCAAACAGGGTAACCAGAACCCCAGCAGAAATGCCATACACTATACATTAAACAACAGTTAGTTCCGGTCCTCTAATCTGATTGGTCAAGTGGTGTTTCATCAGGGCTGTTAATTGGTATAACTGATAGTTAATGTTTCAGTTGGCATCACTCTGCATGTTGAGCAGAGTCTCTCGGTCTAGGACTGTGAGGAGCAGGTTCCTCTCACCTTAAAGACCTCCACTTCCTCCAGGACGAGTTCTTCAGTCTGCAGGTCATCTTTAGGCAGAACAATCACCTTCTGCACTGTACCTCTGTCTGTGGGGGAACAGAGATGCGGATGAATAACGGGGCACGATCCAAGCTGATGAAACAGGCTTTTTCCAAGTGCAATGTTGTGAACCACGGGTGTCTTTGACTCTTAAAACATCAGCCGCAATCTGATATTCCTCAACCGCTAAAAACGTTCCCTCTTTCCCACGATCTGATAATCGCTGATATTCTCTTTCACAGACTCTTCCCTTGAGTTAGTCTCATTGCAACTCATCTGCCCTTAGAACATCCCTTCCTCTTAAAATCCTCCTTATGCGGATTGTTTTTACAGTTTTTTGGGCACACAGCTGTGCCCTGTCAAACCCTGTCTCAGCAGCTACATATTTGATTTAAGCCCGCCCACTGCATTCCTCCATGCGCGCTGCCAGAGATTTATTGCGACCGGAGCAATTGGAGGTTTGGAGGTTAGACCACAATGCGTCTAACCTGAGCCCCTAATGCAGGCAGGTGACGGCAGCTGAAAGCCAGAGATGTTCCTCTGAATGGCTGCAGGTGTAACGGAGCACGCAGAGTTGATGTAACAACCCATTCACTTCTCACGCTCAGAAAGAGAAGCGCAGATGAAACACAAAGGGTTAACTGTGTGTACTGACAGAACCCAGAATGATGTCATGTTGACTCTCAAAGGTTCAAAGAACGTTAGAGAAGGAAAAACAGAAAGGAGCACAGAAGAGTGTGTGCGTGTGTGTAAGAGAGACAGAGAGAGAGAGAGAGAGAAAGAGAGAGCTGCTTTATATGTTTTAGATTTATGATTTTAATACAGTGACCCCCCCGGCTTTAAAATTTCGAAGGTTTTTATTAAGAGCAGAATAACAGAAAAATCCAAGTATCAGATCCATTTCACCCTTTCTTATAAATGATGCATAAACTAAAACTATTTTTCATTTAATGATTTGAAGGGCCGTTTCAGGAAGTAAACAGTAACATACCTAACAGCCTCTTGCTATTATACAGCAAACCTACATAAACTACTGAACAATGCAGCTTACCTGTAAATTATTTGTATTTTAACATCATACTGCAGGTTAAATGAATGTCTAAAACTCGAAAGTGGGTGCGCAAACTCACCTGTACCCAGGAAGAGCACCTCGTAGTTTCCATCAGCCGCAGTCACCTGGTCCACAGTGATGGTGGTAAACTCATAGTCCACATTGGTCCGGACCACCAGGGGGCGCTTGTGTACTGGATACACAGCGTTGAACATGGTGGGGTGGTTCCTCATGAAGTTGATGACCTCATCTGGGTAGTCTTTAGTGGACTTCATGTTGGGGGTGAAAGTGCCACCAGGACACTAATGAAGATAAAGTGTTAAGAAGCAGTTTTAGCAAATCACATCTTTATATTCCCCTAACGTACTTTATACTCTCCTAATGTACTTTTTCTTAATGTCCTTACTGTACACTCTACTGTACTTACTCTGTACCCTTTTATTATTGTAACTACTCTAAACTCTTCTAATGTAATCAGCCTCGCATTGCAGTTACTGTACTTATTACTGTACCATACTGTACTGAATAACCTGTGCAAGTTACAAAAGCTTGAGCTTCTGGTTTTGACCTTTACAGGCAGGTCCACATTAATTATAACACAACAGCCTGCCAATAATCCATATCTTTGACAATATGGATATGAATAGGATGAAACTCACTGTTCCCGGGCGAGGGTAGGGAATTTTGCCGGTGTAGGCCACCCACTGATAATTTGGGCCTTCTTTGTGCGCAAACGGTCCATTGAACACCATTCGAATGTCAGCCATGGAGTACACGCAGACAGCTGAGCCTTTAAACACAGACCTGTGGAGAAATTATGATAATGCTTCTGTTAGAGAGTTTAAAGTCAATTGGATATATCAAACGTTACAAAAGATGTGTATGGTGTGGTTTGGCTACTCAAGCATGGTGGTCATTTGAGGGGCTACTGTAAATCTTACATCATGGTTGTGATTTTCGTAACTGTCTAATGCTGTTTTGCAGGAATCTACTTCCTCTCTCAAGTTGTGGTTAGCATGTGGGGCAAACGTCACATGCTAACCAACACCTTCCACAACAAGGTTCCAGATGCAGGAAGACCTGACCAGCTCAAACTCACCCAGACACAGAGAAGACCCCATAGATGACTGGATTCTTAATGTCCTGTGTGGGCTGAATGTACACGTCCCCTAAAACACACAAACACAAAACAGCGGCCCGGTTATAAAACACTTCGCCAATGTTTGCAGAGCATCCATCAAACATGTTGACTTTCCTCATGTTGGGACACGTGGAATCTTTGTAAAAAAAACTTCCTGTGACTCACAGCATTTCCTCATCTCTGAAGAACCGTAAAATTCCATCCCCCCGTTTCAATAACTGTTATATTCCTCTCTGCAGCCGATGGCTGTGATTTGTAAGTCTTGGACCCTTTAACATGTTAGACACACTAATACAACATGCAGTTCCAAAACTTGAAATGGTGACAATGAAACCATCAACATAAATGTTCCGCAAATACTAAATATTATTTCCCATAAACCCACTGATGTCACACAATAACATCCTGTTAGCATTTTAAAGTAAAAAGTGGTTTTAATCGAATAGTAAATCGCACTATGAACTACACAAACAACAACAGTGCAGGTTGTGAGTGTGTGAGATTATGAGAGTGTGTGTTAGATGAAAAGACATTGCGTTTCTTCAGTCATCATCATGGAACGTGCCGAGCTGTCTGTGTGTGTATGAGATTGTGTGTGTGCAGGGCAGGAAGTGTAGTAAGCGTGCGTAAATGCCACTGAAGTGCTTTTCAGGGACAGCTCAGAGGACAACAATGATGAAGAGAGCAAAACATATGGTCCCTGTTACCTCACACTCATACATCTGTCCGATCTCTAAAACAAAAACGAGGTTTATAAGACATCCCATAATTCTCTGCTGTTCATACACATCTACAGTCAATATGGAAGTCATACTCCCATTAGCTCACAAACCAACAGAGCTGTTAGCACATGTTCCAGTGAACCCACAGATAAGATTCCACACTTACTCGGAGGAGGAACACACTTACTCGGTTTCTGGTCATCTCATTTATTTTCTGTCACGTTTTTTCTCATCGCTTTCAACTAATAACCAATGAAAGACTCTTACTTTTGCTAGTGGCAACAAGCGGACATTTTTCTGTCCTTTCACCTCATGTGCTACAGTAGAGATGCTGTTAATAATGATTATTTATAGGGATTAACGCATGCTTTTAAAATGACACATTCTCAAAGCACTTCTGTAATAAACATTTGGCCATATGGGACGAATCTGACGTTCTCATAATCCCAAATTCAAGAGAAGCTTTACAGAACACATTGAAAAGTTCTGAACCACAATTCTACAGTTCTAACACTATAAAAACTTTTATTTTACTGTTTTTATGTTTAAAGATGATATGAAACAGAATATATTGTCACATTACAGGAGCTGCTGCAGTTGCAACATTATTACAATGCAAGACGAGACTTGACTTGATTGACTTTATATTATTATCCCCGCCCACACAGCCTTAATGACATCAGCAGAACATACAAACCATCTCTGATGATATAAGTAAGTTTAAAAACAATGAAAACAGGCATTTTACCATTTTCAATGTACACATTAAGGTGCACTCATATATTTATTCACATGCACAATAAGACCAGGAACACTTCGCAAGTAAATACTGTCCGATATGAATTCATGTAATTAATCTTCATATATCAAAGGCCCTTCGCTGTTTAAACAATGGAGATGTCTGAATATAAACACTCCGACTGTTATGGCGCAATGTATTTAAGTAAACTTGGAACGACTCTCTCTCTCTCTCTCTCTCTCTCTCTTTCTCTCTCCTAAATAAAAGCCTAAGCCTCTTCATTAGTCGACTGCCACAACTCACAATGAAGTGCAGATTTACTGCCTTATTAAAAATACTCCAACATCCCTCTTTTACCACAAACACACACCCGGCGAAATCCTCACCTCTGTATGCCTGTGTAAACATCCTCCGCACTAATAAAGAGCCAAATGTGTTTATGAGCACCGAGTGGCACTGCGCCGGAGTCCAGATCTGCCCTCTTTACACGAGCAACAGCAGTAAATTCCAGACCGTGATCATAACCTGCCATTTCCCTCCATCACTGAGGCCAATTAGACTGGAAATGATTGTAAGTGAAAAAGAAAGAGACCCTCAGGACCGTAACAGACCCAATATTCTTGTTGCTCCACTTGATCCTGCCCTTCTCTTTAGACGACACCCCGGTCTCTTTGTGGCACATCTCCCACACCTAAAACACTCCACCCCTCTCAAAAAGAGCCTTTTGTTTACCCCGCAAGTGAGAGAGGGGGGATAAGAACTTATATAACAGGGCTCAGAATAAGCTATTACCCATCTGCACATATGGACTGAGTGGCAACCAGGTGCCATATGACGGGAGGGCTGAATACATCACCTGGTTCTGGATGAACCTGGGGGCCTGTGGCAGGCAGATGGGTCCAGGATGTCGTGGGTTGGGATGGGGTTGCATATGGTTTTAAGTAAGGTGTGTGGGCGACACTGGACAGGGCTATTGAAACCTGACTAGGCTGGAGTGGATCTTTCTCATTCACACACGGCTCAAGTGATCCCTGCCTGGCCGCCAGCCAACGTAAACCGTCCACTTAAAGAGCCGAGATGAAGCCTTTCGGCTGAAGCCTCTATTTGCCGTTTTAAGATAAAACACTTTCTATCCCAGATTAATATGCAGAGGTAAACTAGAAGTACGCCATTTGTGGGTTAATTGTTTCCTGAACATGCTAAACCCTGCGGCTCTAGCGCACCACTGCCTTTAGTCTTAAACTACTTACGGAGTTCGTCGAAATGCGTTTCAATCCCATCAGCCCCTGGGACAGAGCAGATAAGGCGGGCTTTCAGGAAGGTGCTCCACTTGTTGACCAAACAGCAGTGACCTCCGTCATCATTCTGCAAACACAATCACACAATTACATGTCAATCTGAAATAAAATGCAGATGAAACAGTCGGCAAATGGCACAAATGTTCCTGCAGCTCAGCTGGTGGGGAACCGAGTTAGCAGCGCAAAGGTTGTGGGTTCGATTCCATGTATACTGTAAATGTACTGTAAGTCACTTGGGATAAAAGCGTCTGCCAAATGCATACATGTAAATGTAAACGTCTGTTTGCTTCTCGCCGAGCCCCTCCGCAAAAGCACAGAGGAAGCTGTGAGCTGTGAACGGACTAATGGCAAATAAGGTCTCATCTGATGTGCGTAACACACCCATCTGCTCTGATGTCCAGCCAAATTCTTCAAAGAGGGGCTTTTAAAATCACAATGAATTGATTTTCAAAGCGTGTTTACCTTTAAAGAATGTTTAACGTTTAAAGAAGAAAGAGACACAACAGGATCGCTTATGGAAAACACTCTGCCACCCTTTACACTTCATGATCTGTCGGCATAGTTCGGATTTTAAATTATTAAAGAAAACATGATTTTTGCGAACCATTTTGATTTCCTAATGTGGCATAAAGAATGCGACCGAAATGAGTCGTGAAAGGCGGACGTTCCAGACTAAATTAGGATGACATGATCGCTGGTTGGACAATCGGTGCAAAAATAAGAGGGCTGATGAAACCAGTTCAAAAGTTAAAGACGTTCCGTGGTGTATAATATCGCGTCAGATTTCTTATTTGGAATAACGTGTAATGATGAATGATGAACAACAGGAGAGTTTTGCGTATGAGAACAGGGCTTGTGAGGGTGTGGATGGTGACCAGATGAGTGCAGAAGCTGATGCTGATTGGCTGGTTCAGGAGGGCGATCTGTAAAACCCGGAGAGTGGAGTGTTCACAACATGACCCTGACTCATAAACAAAGACTTTGGGGGGTGGGCACACCTCGCACACATATAAACACACGCATAAACAAAACATAAAATGTGTAAACACAAGAAAAGCCACCCACACACAAAAACACACGCAATGATGTACAATGTACCACTGACACATACAAATACACAACTGTGTGGCCGCACATATGTAAGAGCTCAATAAACACATGCACACATACACACATTACAATAAGCTCGCACCACCCACCTATTCATGCACACAAACTTGTATACATACTTTTGAATGAGTAAAAGTCTTCTTAAATGAAGCTACATTGAGCACCTTCTGACCAATTCATACAAACTCTTATACCTGCCTAATATCTCCTTTTTTGCTTTTCCTAGAAATGCACACATGCGCAACGCACGCACAATGCACGCACAACATATGGCTTTCAACATCACAATGAAAACATTTTTATACTGGGTGAACTATCCTTTTAACTTACCCAGTTTTTTTTTAATGTTTTGTTATATTTGTCACAACGTTCTCAAAACTTTGGCCCTCCCAAATACAACAAAAGAAGCGCACACACACACACACAAAAGCTGTCACTCTAGGCTGCCTCTTCATGTTTGTTTTTATTGCCCTGCTCAATTTGCCGCTGTGGTCTGGCACTACTTCATTAAGAACGTGTGGTTAAGCTCCACACTCGCGGCTAAACGCAGTGATGCTAGCGCACAAGCCATCTCTTCCACAGCGCGCTCCGCTAAACACCCTCACACACCCA
Source organism: Botia almorhae (assembly GCA_036877575.1). NCBI lineage: Eukaryota > Metazoa > Chordata > Actinopteri > Cypriniformes > Botiidae > Botia > Botia almorhae. The sequence goes on along the minus strand of JAZGTJ010000557.1, from coordinate 81,488 downwards.
GACATTCAGTCATACTCAGAACGGCTGTGACCTGCCGGGGTCAAAAGATCACAGGTTCAGGGGTCACACGGATAGAGAGACATATTGTACGCAGGGAGGTTAAATATGTGAGAATTTCGGCACGTCAGCGACAAGCAAACAGAAAGGGAAGAATCCAGAAACCGAGTCTTGCTGGAATCTCTTTCAGTAATGCTACATGCAGAATGTCTCAATTCCTCAATCCTCAAACCCAGAATGAGTCAAATTCAACAATTCTTTCATCTTTACAGTAGATTATCTCACCAGGCAGATTCGGCCGATGCGGGACTGAGATTTTGGACTCTGACCCATCTCAGAAGATTTCTCCCGGAAGAAGAAGTAAAGTTTGTCGTCGTTTTTCTCGTTGCTGTCGGGGATGAGGTGCACATGTACAAAGGAGGGATCTAAACAAAACAAAAGTACAGCATCCAGTGTCATTTTGTCACAAAAATGATTGAGTAAAACCATAAGCAAGCTATGTTATATGCTGTTACTGCATTAAAGTCTAGATTTGGTTGTCTTGCATATCCTGCAGTGTGACATGCTATACCATGTAAAAGATACACAATAAAATTTTTATTTTACAATTTCATAATTATAATGCATGCTGTTTTCATAAGACCATTGATTGAGAGACTACATTGACAGACTTACAAAACTTACTTCACTTTCATTATTATGATGTAAGAAAGTGGTCCAGTTTACTTAAAGTATGCCAATTTACTTCAATTACACAGTAAAATGAAACTTATGCTTAACAAATTCATGGCCATGTTATTTGTCAGCAAATCTTATAGACAATTTACCATTTAACCATCTGGAATTGTACTGGTCTGTACGCATGACTGCGTTTTTCCCCATTGTTCTGAAAACAGCCGAGTCAGTGCCCATAAAGTCAATATAGAGCCCTGCATACAGCTCTCCATCTAAAGAGAGAGAGAAAGAGAGAGAGAGAGAGAGAGAGAAAGTAAAATCTATGAATGTGCGAGATTATTTAATTTATATGTGTTTAATGCCTTTGATAAAACTGCAGTCACACCCTTAGCAAAACATAGGTGTCTTTAAAGTTCTGACCCTGTGCCAGAAGATGCATCAGGCTGTGCAGAACTGCAGATGCTTGCGTTGCTGTCATCCGCATGCATGTATGCATTGCTGCTTTATCATTTAACTGACACATTTACCCCAAGTGACTTGCAGTACAGTTACAGGAGCAAATCCCTCAGAGCAACCTGAGGGAAGCTGATTGCTCGAGAGAACAGTGCTGAAAGTTCATAGATCAGACCTTAAAACGTTCAAACCTGCAACCTTTTGGTTACCAGCCCAGATCTTTCACCACTAGGTTACACCCTTATGATCTGTGACCACATAAATCCACAGATGCATAGTAACACACACACAATGCAATTCTTTTAAATGAAACAACAACGCATACAGTTAATTTCACAAAAACATTGCAAAACATACTGCTGTACTGCATTTTAAGCAAAATACACAAATAGATACACATATTTTTATTTTTAGGGTGAAATATAAACTCAGTCATATTTTGAACAGGTTTTATAAGATTTATCCATATCATAAATAAAGTCAATCGAATAACAAACAGTATAAGGTTTAAAGCTCAGATTGGCTTACTGATGGATACTGCCAGCCCGCATTATACAGTGCAGAAGATTAATACCCACTGGTTCTCACATGAACCGCTCGTTATGTGGGTGCATGCGAGAGGTTATTATTGCCTCTGGAGGAATTTGTTCCTTGTTAAGTAGAAGGCAGGCCAAGTGTGTGTGTGTGTGTGTGTGTGTGCGGAACCCAACTGCGGGTCATTTGAGCAGGTGTCTCAGCGTGTAGCTGGCAGCGGTCGTGGCAGTTAAGGAGGGGCCGCAGAACCACGGCCAGGCGGAACTCTGTCCCTGCTCTCATGATTAATTCTCTCTCGGTGGAATCCAGAACACGAGGCCTGTCTGTTTTTGCCCACACTCGCTTCTGTGTACAGTGGGAGAAGCGAGTTCAACAGAGGGGTTTATAAAGAGAGCGGGCTGGACACAGAATGAGTTTGTTGACAGTATATTTGCTTGGCCCGAATGTGTTTTTTCCGTTAGCAGATTAAACTGTTGATTTTCAGGGGAAGTCTAGGTGCCAACCTGTCAGAACGTCTTGTAAATTCAACCAAACACGTGTAATAAATGAGGTGGTAGTTAAACACAACCAGACAAGCAAGCATTCCTAGAGGACTGGCAACTGACCTGTTTGTAAAGACCAGCTAGTCATGTTTGTTTGTGGCTTTTGAGGTCATTCCTCATGTTTGCCTGAATTAAATCATTTTGCCGGCTTAGCTAAGTGGTTTTACTAGTTGTGGGTTTGCTAAGCTGTGCTGATTAGATGGTTCAGTCAGTTGTTTTCCTAGTTTAGGGTTTTGCTGAATAACCTGCTGTGTAAGACCTGCTAAATTAAACCTTTGTGGTGCTGTTTGGTCTTTAGTGATGACGTTAGTGTTAAGTTTATTGCTGTATAAATAGTCAAGAAACCTTGTTAAAAGACCCATCAAACGTGTTTTAAACCCTCCGGTTTTTATGTCATCTGAATACACCATTTAGACGCACTACGAAATCACAGTTAGGATCTTTCCAATAAAACATATCATCACTAATCATCAAATTTGTTCATTTAATTTCATTTCCACTTTGGTAAAGTATCATCTTACGACAACATGGCAGTGAAAATTCCACTGCGCCTCCAGCTTTACAGGAGAAACAACGAGCGAGGCCTCCCTCACTTTTTGGGCGGCAGTTTAGCAAGAAAGCCATTGAATGAAGAGGGTTGATTCTGAGTGGCTGTTAAAATGAGCAATGCTTGAAGGCGAGTGATGGTGCTTTTACCAGCAGGTTATTGACCATGTAAAAAAGTCCATGTTAAAAAAAAAACCTCCACAAAAGACAAAGACTCTTCAAAAACTCTTCTTCCTCTGAAGTAGAAATATAGAAGCGTTCCACCGCTTGGAATGGGAAAATTCAACCAATTACTGAAGGAACTTACTAATCAAAGCGGAGACACTGTTCAGCTTTGGGTCATATGGACACTTTCCCTTCCCAGAATCCTCTTTGCCTGGCTCCAGGTGGAACACGTACTCCTAAAAAGGAAATTAAGAGCAAAGATGTCTCACTCTGTCAGTAATTCTGAAGAAATGTTCCTGTAGCCTTTGAACATGTTCTCACATTCCTGCAGCATAATGCAAAAGAAAGATTTACTCAAACAATGAGGTGAGATGTGAAAAGACATGCACATTAAAAAGATCAATTAAAAGTCCATTCACTTCCAATATACAATATAGTTGTGCAGAAGATGCAGATATGCTGCTTTGTTTACTTTTTATAAAGTTGCAGCATTGTTTTGCTATCGAAACTGGTTTGCTCATTCGTAGCCTCAGTAGTGCACACACTAGCTCCTGTCTAATCCTGCACGGTGAGCGTGGCGGACTGGCTCGTTCCAGCTTCCCTCGGGCATGATGCGCAAATTCTGACTGACAGGTATTTGGATGTGAGCTTAAAGAGTTGCCATGAGCGTGTGCTGACGTGCCCTTAAGACTCACCATGAGCCAGATCATCAACTTTCTTTCCTTTCCTCCTTTTCCCTCTCTGAGATCTCCTCAACAATTCTCATCTTATCTGTCAACATTTACATGAGGAAGAGTGAAAAGCCCGTCACAGTCACCAAACATTAACAGATTCTTTTTCACTTTTGATTAAGATGACTACAGAAATAACCCTTCCTGTCAGCTCTTGTCTTCACATCGTCATTGTCTGAGTAAATCATTGTTGGTGATTCTGACATAGTTCTCCTCAGTGCTATGAAACTAGCACAGCCAATGTGCAAGTCTGAGGCGGGGCTATCTGTACTATCGACCAATGGCAGTTGGAGGGGGAAATGCTTTGGAAACCTGCTTGAAAACAATCAGTTGTTTTTTTTTTTATTTCTGTTTGGTTACACCAGGAGTGCAGAATATACACAATTTAGCTTTTTAAACAGAAAACGGTTTCAGCAGTGCTGGTGTCAAGTATTTAGTAAAATACTGTAGGTTTCAGAATGTATGTAAAGTGTGTATAAGGAGGAGCTCAGATCATGAGAGGGTTAAGCACTTCTTCCTGTGATGTGAAATGCAGGATGGCTGAAGTATGTGAGTAATGTTTAGCTCTGTAGGTCTATTATTTTCTCTGGTTCCTTGTGTTTGGTACAGCAGCCTTGTGTTTGCTCTGGGTCAACTGTTTGAAAGTAGAAGCAGGTCAGGGAATGTTTGCTCGTGTGTGTGTGTGTGTGTGTGTGTGTGTGTGTGTGTGTGTTTAGCATTCATTTCCTTGATGTCAGAGGTAGTTATGTATTCCTGTTATGTATTGCTAAGCTAAGGAGATGAAACAGGAACACGGTTTTAGAGTATGACTTTTCTGCGAAATATCCATCAAATGAATAATGAATCTCAGGTTTACAAGTTTAAATAAACCTACAATAAAAGAAACATCAGTTAAGAAGTTAAGAGACTAAGACCAGAACACAGACCAGCCAACAGCATGAAGACATACAGTGACATACAGTGGGGTCCTAAAATCCATAATCAAATCTGTGATTTTTTTAAAGCAATTTTACTAAATGTAAAAGGAAGAAAACATAAAAAAACAGTTTCAAAAGAAAAAATGTTTCTGCACAATTTCTGAGCCACTAATAAAATGTATATTTTTGGTACGAAAGGTCAGATTTTAAAATCATTCTGAGATTTCAATTTTTACTGATGAAATTTCTACTGAAATTCTACTGAATCTAATTTGGATAATAAATACAATTATATATCAACTTGGGGTCATTTTCACTAGTGGCCTCAGACTTTTGGACCCCATTGTATAGTTTTGTATAGTAAACGCACACAAAACAAACACAAACACACACTTTGAAGAAGGCTTGTTAGAACAATGAAAAACAAAGAGTTAAACTGCAGTCCAGACACACACAGATGTGTTAGTTCACATGTGGCAGGACAAGAAAGACAATGAGATACAAAGAGCATGCAGGTTAATGTGTCTTTAGATGACAGGAGAGCCAATGAGCTCGCAGCAGACATCCAGACCCGGGTCCCACCTGTAGTCCTGTCTCATCAAACACTGTTTCAGGTTCAGCTGCACGACTAGCCCTTCCTTTGGTCTGGGGCATCTGGAGATGCATGGCAGTCTAAAACAGAACACAGTCACATGATCTGGGTTGTCCCACTTAACCAACATGGCAGGAATTCTCAAACTCCAACCTGTGGATAAAGATCTTGATATTAAGCATTATCTTAGTGTGCGAGTGGATAACGTCAGATCAGGCTGTAAAAATATGTGTGCTACATGTGTACGAAAGCATTCGTGAGACGGTACCCCTGTCATAATATCCAAAAAGTGTTTAAGTGTTTTAAGGCATCATGGACACGCTTTTACTTTTTTAAAATGACATGTATTTATGTAAAGTTTTCTTCCCAGAATGCATTGCAACAAGCTCAATAAAATTAAAAATCAAAAAAGGCCAAAGGAATGTTGACTGGGCGAGAACAGCAAGACAGCTCACTTGATTTTGGACCAAAGCTGGAGTGTGAAAGATATTAAGTACTTTGGAGATCTTTAGGTGTAAATCAAAACCCTACAGGGATTATGGGGTCATGTGTTTGAGTTTGGGGTGTTATTGCAGCATCCTACAGTTGTATGGTTTTGGGTGTGATGGGATACCCATCTGGATCTTGGAAAGACCCAAAAAACAACATCGAGTCGGCACGTCTGCTGCGGCCACATCTGTTTTCCTCACCAAACTGTCTTGGGTGCAGTCTAAAAGCAAACGATCAGACTAACATGCCACGGCGTAGACTGTGCAAAGACCTGCTGCAGCTGGCACATCTGGATGTCTTTGGGTTTATACGTGTCAGTGTATGTTAAACATGATGTGTGCTCAGTGAGGCAGGCGTGGGGATGTTTGACTGGTTGAAGTGCGGTGTGGACAAAGTCTGCGACCCAGGTTTCCTGTCTGAAAAGAACAGGGAGTTTAAGAGGTGTGATATCACCTCTCTGCTCTTTTACCCAAATTCAGGGAGGGCATTGCAAGAATTTGTGCCACTTAATTCTTGGGAAATGCTGAGGTAGTCCATGGCGGGCTCTGGACCGCCATCACCCAAATGGCACTCTATAATACGAGCCTCCACAGCACAACGACCCAGTATAATACAGCTTTCAGACTTAAAGCTGGGAAATTAGAGAGTGTAACTCAAGGCAGGGTAACTATAGAATTGGCATAACCTCTGTTTTTTAACACACACAGTTAAGAAATGGATTAATTCCCAACCTGTGACTCTCACTAATGCTGTTTTAAAAGTCCCAGGGCCATCATTAGCAAACAAGAGTCGTATTTACAGCAACAAGAGCATTAGCCCCAAAAGCGAGGGTCCTGAAAAGGCAAAGAGGGTCCGCAGAGTGATGCCCGTCTCGAGCGAAGAAACTAAATCTCCCCAATTAAAGAGTGAAACTAAACAGGGGAGAGAGTTATAGTGCGTTGGGGAGGGCAGCTGCTTGGCAGGCAACACCTGGAGGGTTTTTACTGGAGGGTGAGTGAGAAATGATGGCTGATGAACTGTAAGAGTCAGTAATGGATAGACGTGTGCAGGTATCTGGAAAATGTGTGTGTGTAAATACAGTAACAAAGTACAGAGCACCTGTGTCTGTCCAGGTGTACACTAATGATTAGGCCACACCCCCTGCCTCGTTAACACATACTTACCATGGGTTTGCGGCCTCGGTTCACATAGGTGCACACAGGGTTGTACGCGCCCGTTCCGCACACATACAAATGCGTCCTGTTCCACGGTTCGATCAGGCGGATGAAATTACCGCACTCGCCCTGAGAGAGGAAACAATCCTGTTAATTATTTTCACACACGTCGGTGAAACGGAACGAATGAGTCATTTAAATGAACTTTAAAGGGTCGGAATTTTGGAACTTTGTGTATTTTAACACACCAACTGTATGTTAGATAAGTCAACTTTTAGGAGTGCATTGGCATCTAGCCTCAAAGTATTCCAGCAGATTTAAGCATTTAAAAAGGAGTCTTTTATTTTTGGAAAAACATTTAATATATTAACTATTTACTATTATATATTTTAGAATATTATATTATATTTTATATACAGTATTAACTATTAACTAACTTTACTAACACTGGCATCCAAATCACAACATATGTTTGTCACACAAGGGTCAAAGCTACATATGTATATGTATGTACCTACATTTCACACGATATTCATTCAACACTGTTAATAATTCATGATCTGTGGTTAAAGCCCATCACGTCCCACACTGACACTAATTATCCTACCAGTGAACAACCCACACCATACGCCTCCAATGAAACAAACCCTGTATAGGATGCACATATGGATGTATTCTACAGGTTTACCGCCCCCCCAAACCACATGTCTAACCTCCACATGTACGTATGATTCCAAGGATGGAATCTAAAAAGCTGACAGGTTCAAACAGGTTTCACACTGGATTTCACAGCACGTTTACATTGGATCCAGCATCTGTTTTCGTGTATGTGCACATTTTTGTGTGCGTGTGGTTTCTAATACATATACTGAATCGTCACATGGCTACAGTACTAAATAGACACGGCTAGTACAACTGTATTAGCAATGTAAACATGTTGTAGTTCAGATCCAATGTGAATAGAGACCTGTATGGAATGAATCTGGGTTCATTTGACATGTGTAAAGTGCTTTGTTTGACAGGACACTTAAAGTATTTTGTGCAGAGATCATGGGGCTCTCCTCGGTCTCCTCAATGAGCAAAGTGGCTGAAACAAACAAAAACCCAAACTCACATTTGTGTCTTTGCCACTCAAAACACACTCTGTCTTCCTCTGTGCAGAAACGGGCCAGTGTATCTGAAAGAGAGAGTGAGAAAGAGGAAGAGAGAGAGAGAGACAGAGGTCAAACCTATTTGTCAGAACGACACACTACACTAACAACAAACAATCCTTTTTAACTCCGCTAACCAGGAAATGTTCAGCCTGCTCTTTTATAAGGCCACTGGGTTTCCCCCAGGCTTCTGTTTTATAGAATTGAACCATCAGTTTGCTGTTATTAACAGGCTTTGCTAATCAGAACGAATTTAAGAGAGACAGAAATGATCCCAGGACCCCTCTGTGATTTAGGTTAAGACTACACCAAAGGTACAGCAAATACATACATACATCTTAAAATAATCAAAGATTTGAAGGTCTGTGCTGACTGTAGATACTCATACAGACTCTCTAAGTACTGTAGATGGAACCCTTATAGATCTGATGAATCAATCAATCAATCATATGTGATAAACGCTGTCTATCCGTCTGTCTGTCTACAGAGAAGGAAACCAGGGGAGCTGCATTGGCTCTTACTATGAGCGGCTCTCGGTTGATGTCATGGAGATCCAGGGACAGGATGTAATCTTTGCTGCCCACATACATGCGGTCATGATCCTCATCCATGCGTAAGATGCGATAGTCTGATGTATTCAACAGAAAGGAGAAATGATGGGCTGTACCTGTTGACCTCATATCTGCAGAGAGAGAGAGAGAAACAGAGAGACAGTTGTTACTCATCAAACAAGACAACCCATTTACCGCTATGACATTGTTTGTTTTTGGAAAGAGAGAGAGAGAGAGAGATTATACTCCCAATTTCATTTCTTTGCATAATAGTTTAAAGAAAAATCAAATAAACGTGGAAGCCCGACAATAACAACTGTCTTGACCACAATTCACAACTAAGAAGACTTCATATAATTCACTTTATCAGATAATAGACAGTTTGTCATTATAGTCACACAAAAATGGCAAACAAATCTTTAATTATGTCTTTTTCCTATCTTATCTGCCAGGCACGCACACACACACACACACACACACACACACACACACACACACACACACACACACACAGAGAGTGAGGTCTGACAGATGCACACTCAAGCCACAAAAAGGAATGAACACAAACGAAAAATTATTTGTTGGGCTACTTAACTGTTATAGCATTGCTTTTCTAATTCAAAGATAAAGAATCAGATCTATTAGCATATGTATACATTTAAAATATTAAACAGATAATACAGCAGTCAGCCAATACATGGTCTCTAAGGAGAGTCCGCACATGCACACACACATACACACACACACACACACACACACACCTCTCTCTCTTTGGTATCTCTGCCACTCAAGAAGTCCCATCCAGAAATAACCCAACAAGAGATAATGATTAAAAACAAACAAGAACCTTAGTAATCTTAGTGATTTATCAAAACAAACAGAATGTTAAATTACCAGATTATCTTCCTGACACAGGCTCTGAACTTATTACCGCAATGCACTAAAATTAATGACATTAGAAATGATGTATTTGTACGGTTTGATTTAATAAATGCATGAGCGAGGGTTGTTTTAAGTTCATGGCTTGTGATTGACAGCTGTCAGGGTGCGTGTGTGTGTGAGCACCATCTGTGAGATTATTTGTGTTTGAGCTCAAAGCTAAACAATGTTTTTCTACACCACAAAACAGATTATACGCACTAGAGATGGACGGAGATGTACTAATCCAAGCATGATGTTTTGCTCTATTTTTGCACAGCTGTATTTGTAAATTTGCATGTAAATGCTTTAGCAACATGAATGTAGAATATCTGACACGCCAGCAAAGCACAATTGGAAAAACACAATTAAAAACAAAGGAAGCAAAAGCAAGAGAGCAAGAGTGAGCAAGAGCAAAGAAGAGAGAGAGAATGAAAGCAAGTGAGCGAGCAAGAGAGAGAGAGATGCTTACTACATGTCAGTCATCGTCTCCCAAGCATCTGTTTATTTTAGGAGCCCTTCTGACTGACCATCTGCTGGACTCGACCTCACACTGAAACTGTGTGTGTGTGTGTTTACAATGGAAGATACAGGTGAGGGCCGACACATGACACTATGAGGTCACTGTTCTACATTTTATAAAGAAAATGGTGCTTGTGTGTATCAAAGTTTTTAGTATGATGCAAAAGGCTGAGTGGTTTCTAGAGTCTGGTCTCTCTATGTGGTTCAGGTCCCGACAGACTAAGATCTTAAGCATAGACACATTCATGTTTGGAGCACAAAAGTTAGACACCAAAGTTAAATACTTTGGCTAAGGGGTTTGTTTAAATTCCTAAAGCTTCACCTAAGCAATAGAAAGCACCACTAATAAGTCAGGGAGATTTGAGAGTTAGACAGTGCAGCTATTCTGTCCATCACATAACCTAAATATAACACGTTTTCAGAAAATTCACCATGTGTATTCAGTGATTTTTGCAGGGCCAAGCAGCAACTCCAGTTCCTGTTCCTCTCTCTAAGAAAACACTTTTAAGGAAATGTAAGTTTACTGTTGTAGAAATTCAAGTATGCACTCTGTGTCTTGGAGCTCAAGTGAGCTTTGTGCACTCAGGCTTGGCATATGGTCGGGACTGATGAAACCAGAGTAAATATGGAGCAGACGCTGTGCATGCCAAAAACTAAATGCTTCCCCTTATCTCCGTCCCTGCTCGCATTCTCTTTCACTCGCATACAACCCCCCGCTCTCGCCCGGCCTCTCTCTCTCTCCGGTAAGACAGAGAGCCACCTGTGGAAACAAGAGCAACTGGCTAAAGATCCTGGTAGTCTGAAACCAACAATACCAAAAGCGCGACGTCTGTCTGAAATCTATCTGGTCACATGACCCAACAGCTTATCTCTGAATTATCTCTTCTCTTTCTGGAAAAAACACCCAGAATGCATCGCTTCAATTTAAACCTTTTTTGTGCTAAAATTAGCAGAAAACACATATGCTACATCATATAGTGTAGTTTATTAAAGACAGACAATATAGGTCCACAAAGATAATAATTATTAGATTAAAGATATTAATTTTAGGTGTTAAGAGTATACCTATGATGGTGTCTAGGTAGGTAGCACATAAGGTTTTGAAACAGAACTACATGGTTTCTAAAAAAGTTGAATAAAGAGGAGACAGATTAAAAAGTGCTGAAATTTGCTATATCATTGCATTTACATTTACGCATATATGTGTTTCCTGAGCATCAAACCCGTGACCTTTGTCTTGCTAACGCAAGGCTCTTCCCATTGAGCTACAAAAGTGCTACAATAAAAACCACAGAACTGGTCTCAGTTCAGATCCACTTTCAACCTTTTAGTACAAGACCTGTGAAAAACCAGTCAAGTGGAGCCAGATAAAGCCATAAGGAACACCATTCCACTGGGCAGTCTAAGTAGCAAACTACTGGGGGGTCTGTTCTACACACACATCCGTAGAAGAATGGCCCCTTTTTTCTTCGCTTTTCTAGCATGAAATGGAGAGAGACTAGAACTTGGTGTTGCTAACGAGTAGTAACCTGACCCATACGTTTTACTTTTTTGGCCTCTCACAGCTCCATCATATCATTTCCGTGCATGAGCAATGTAGCGGGAAGAAGCCGCTACGCTCAACAGCAGTGCTTCTGTTCCATTCCTCTGCGTCGTCTCACATGGTCTTCCTTCTATCCTGTTTATTCTGCATGTGTCCAACCAACTGAAAACTTTTCTGGCTTCCTTCACACCATATGCCCCATTAAACCCTGAGAACATGGTAACAGGACCTGGTGGGACTCCTAATGTGGACTCTACATTTGAGATCAGGATTAATCTAAGCATGCTGTAGGTGATGGTACCAAGGCGGTCTCCAGAAAGGCTTCACTGTCCACTTTCTTAGTGGTTTTCCATTTGCTGGTCAGGGACAATATGTATCCAGTAGGTTATGCACGGTCGCGTCCGTATCCCGGGACCGAACCGTGTCAGTCCTGCTAAGGTACAAGGCGGTACATATTCCAATGGCATTACAATCCAAAGTTCCAAAAAAAGTCAAGCCTGTACCTCTCAGAATATATTGTGTTACTTCAGTGCTAGTACTATTTTGTCTGCAGCCACATAAACCTACAATAGTCACTGTATTGGATGACAAGTGTGCAGTATAGTACATATGACGAAAATGATATGTATTGTGCATTGCTTGCTTTTTACTGTACATTCCCCAGAAGTCAAAATGTAACTTACTGTGCAGTAACAATGATAAAAGTGTCCTTCTCACTCAAAACAAAAATCTATCTTCACTGCTGATAGATGTCCAAACTTCACACATGCTGAGGTTAAAACGTTGTTTTGTTTGCAAAAAGACAGAACAGCTGTATCAGACAACCGATTTCAAGCTCTGTTGTTGCTCTTCTGCCATTGGTCAGGTTGACTCCATGTCATCAAGTCTGCTTGATTTTGGCTTCATGATGAAATATTCTAAAAGTCAGAGTTTACGCAAAACATCTACATTATTTATTCATCTATACGCTGAGAAAAACAATTCTAGATCAATATTTAAAGGCCCAAATAAGGCCCGAAATTAAACTACTTGTATGGTGATCTGAAAACATTGAAAAGCACCAATTTAATTTTGATATTATTATTAAAAAATTTTATTTGAGAGTGTTTGTTCTAACCATAACTCAACACCATTGGTTCATCCAGGTCGCCGACACCGCAGGATGTTTCAAATTTCCTTTAACGCATGTTAACGTCGCTGTCAAACGCTGTAGAGCAAGTTCCTACATGAACCCCAGTCTGGCCCCGAGGAGAAGACAGCCATGAGGAAGAGGAATAGAGAGCCATGAGGGCGGTTTGGGATTAGCGTAACACTGTATATGCAGGTGGTCCGTGGACAAAGCCAGAGCCCACATCGTCATTCCTCGCAGCGTACGAGTGTATGTGCTGGCTGGCTCACTTGCACGCACAAGTAAGAGTGACATAATCAAGAGTCATAGGGTGATAATTGGAGTGTTTAAGAGAGGACACACACGGTACCACCCGTAAGCAAACCCCCATATATAAACAACAGGTTATACCTAATAGGTTCCACCTATTCATCATCACCATCATGTCAGCAGGCTCATCTTCCAGCCCACTATTATTTTCTTCAATTTCAATAGATACTGTGATAATATCGTCACCGTGAATTCTTTTGGCCATGATACGCGTGCAGTGAAAATGTGATATCGTGACAGCTCCAGATCAGTGTTAAAAACAGGGAAATGAAGCCAAAGCAAACGGTTCCACTAGTGAGAAATGAAAAAGAAGTCTGGCATTGTGATCGTGTATTTATGAGACCGGATTAAACATCGAGTAGACAGCTGTGTTAAAGAGCCTGCGTAGCATCCATTACAATTAGCTAGTTTTAACGCATTCATGGTTGAAAGAAATGCTTCTTTATTCAAAAAGTCAGTTTGCACTGAGGTATGCAGTGAAGCAGAGCTTTCTTAGCTATGACACAAAAGTTTGATCAGTCACTTTTAATTTTAAAGCACAGTAGAAAATATGAAAGAGGCAAAAAAGATGAATTTGCATCGCAAAGGGGGGAAACTGTGTTAGCAACTCGATCCAGTACTTTGCAAACTCTTGCCTGCGCATAAGGTGCAAAACATACCCCATCAATGCCCTGAAAGTGTGTTTACTGTACCGTCATGTGACCCTCATCCGTGCACAGCCACACAGAACAGCTTGCCTTGAGTCTGTGTGTGGTACAGCGGGCGCACACACACACGTACGCACACACACACACACACACACAAGAAATGGCATCAGTCCAGCACATTGCATGCCGCAGTGCACTTGTAGCTCTTATTGTCCTGACAACTCACACATGCTGATTTCCTGTAAGACTCAGATAAGAGCGCAGGGTATATGGTGTGAGGAGAGAGACAGCATATGTGTGTGTGTGTGTGTGTGTGTGTGTGTGAGAGAGAGAGAGAGAGAGAAAGAGCTGTTTTTATCCTAGATATATTCCATCCGGATGTTGCACCTGATTCGTATCTGAGGTTCTGGAAACCTGGCAGCATGAGGTAAGCTGTTTCTTTATCAGCCCACACTTACATTATTCTCAATGCTATGACTCATGGTGTTAAAAGCAACAGCTCTCCTTAAAAGCAACAGCATGTCATGTCACAAAATTAATATGCATTTGCTTCTCAGTCTCTCTCTGTTAGACACACACACACGCACACACACAAAGACAGAAGACAGACAGACAGCCAGAAAGACAGACAGACACATCTCTCTCACACAGATAGACACACACACACACACACACACACACACACACACACACACAAAGACAGAAGACAGCCAGCCAGCCAGACAGACAGACACACACACACACACACACACACACACGAAGACAGAAGACAGCCAGACAGACAGACACATCTCTCTCACACAGATAGACACACACACACACACACACACGCGCGCACACACGATAACAGAAGACAGACAGCCAGCCAGACAGACAGACACATCTCTCTCACACAGATAGACACACACACACACACACACACACACACAGGGGTCATATTCCACACTTATAGAGCAATCTATAAGTCATCTCCATTTATAATGTTAGTCAAGGATTTTTGCACCAAGCAGAGTTTAGAGTAATTTAGTTTTGTGTGACCATTTTTTCCCTCTTTGACCCCAACAGTTAAAGGTAGATTGTGCGAAGACAGCAAAACGATGCAAACGGATGCAAGAAATGAGCTGCCTGGTGTAGCTGTACAGGAAAAACGTCTGCCAGCACTCAGCAGCAACTTCATTACTGTCAGTGTCAACGACCCATCAGAGCATGTCTTCATAATAAATCATAATCTCCCATTCAAAAAAACCCCAAAACAATCCTGCTGCCCATGATACTGTATGTACCTCCATAAAACACTATCAATCAAATAAAATACATCATTCAAAAGTCTGTTATGGCCAGCAGGAATATTTGTTATGCATGAAACAACAGTCATGATAGAGGTTCTATGGCGTGCAAAACAATTATTTACCTCAATTTTCATGTGCTGGACTAAATAGGAGTTACACTCTCTTAATTCTGTGGATTTAAGCAGGTTTTAGGTTGAACACACGTTTTGAGGCGTTTCTAGGTGCACTCAGCTCCTTCTCTGGTGATTTCATCTGTAACGAGGATATAAAATCAACTACATCAGCTACCATCTCATGTCACCACAGTCTAAACTGTGCTGTTGTGTGTAAAGGTCTGTGTGTGTGTGTGTGTCATCATGCATCATTTCCTGTTAATTTAAGATTCTGTCCTACTGTGGCGGTCACAAACCTCAGGACTCAAGAGGCAGACAGAGTTACCTTCAAAATGTCTGCGCCATTAAACCAGATACGTTATTATTCAGGTAGCCAGCTATAAACATGTCGACAGTTTACAAGGTAAGTTAGTACCCGACAGATATTACTGAAATTTGTGTCCTGAGAAACCACAGCTGTCTCAAAGTAAAGAAAGAGGGCGGGCCCACACTTTTTTAGCCAATCAGAAATGCACATACTTTGAAGAACAAAACAACCCACAGGGCCCCTAATTCGGACCGCTGTTTCATCCTGTTTCACATTGAAGGTGAAACACATGACGGATGAAATTAATATATAAAGCTTTGTGTCTGAAAACCGAACATGTGACGGAAAAATTATTTCCTACACGCACAGCCTAAAAGTCAATAAACCGCGGATAGCCCTCTCACAGCACACGGTATCTGTTAAGATTGTCTTAATTTTGATGAAAGAGAATGAGGGAGAGGGACAGCTCGCTTTAAATCGGAGACATCTGTAAAAACACAGCCCTCTATCACCACAGACATGTTTTATTAACAAGCATTCTCTCAACAGCAATCAATCTTGGGCGTCTGCCTCACACACGCGCTGCCCTCTCGCACCCTGACCCTACCAGGGTGGCCGACCTCAGCTGTCCAGACATCAGGTGTATGTTGGTAAGAGAACTCCATCTTTATGACTGACATAATATTACCCAGGACAGACCTGTGGGTTTTGTATATATGGACTTCATTTGATACGGCCTTCAAGAAACACTGACCCTCTTTTCTCTCCCTCTTGTTCTCAATTTTGCCGAGTTACTCATCTCCTACAGCGCTGCCAATGTAAATACATCAGACCTGCAGCAGCACGGCTCAGAGGTCACCGGGCAGGCAGCAGCAAATACTGCTCGAGCTCCAGATTAATCCGGGATTAGCCTCGGGGTCAGAGGTCACTGGCCCGGCCTGAGCGGAATCAGGAAGCAGAGATTGGCGAGGCAAAGCGCTATTACTGCAAAAAATACCAGTGAAGTTTATGAATGAAAAAATTAGATGGACAGAAAAATAAAGAAATATGGAGGTACATTCAAGAAATTGACGAGCAGTATTACGTACGATGTTTAACATCAGTAAATGACAGTACTAACAAAAAGCATAAAAGTAATATTACAATATTTCCCAAATCTACAATTCTGTCAACTGCGCACTAAAAGTCATTAATTCGTATTATTCAGTAAAGCCCCACTAAAAGATTATTCATTTCCTCGAGAAGCAAAATGATGTAAAATATTGTCTTATATTTAACAAACATTTTATTAAATTTTACTGCTTAAATCAAATAGTTGTATTGTTGTTAGTTGTTGTTAATAACAATATTAAAGTTAAATTAGGTTTGTCGCTAAAAACATGCTTTATATCCAAAACAAAAGCAATTAAAGACCCATCAAATATGTTTACACGGTCTTATTAGTATTATTTCTGTGACTTCTATTGTATATAATTCAGAAGCTGTTTTAAATGAAAAATATTCCCAATTGTTGAGAGTTTGCGGTTCTGTCCGCAAATAGATTTTAATCATAAGGAACATAATAGTTTTTGGGGCTCTTCAAAAAAACTTGTTCTCCTGAGGCTCCATGACATCCTTACTTCATTTACTTACTGCCAAAACCCATATACATTTTCATCATAGTCAGTATGAAGGTGTTTGACTTGGCCTGAACCAGCAGGAAGTTTAAATTCAGCAAAAACGGCCAGCTTCTCCGAGGTTTGTTATTATTAAAGAACAGAGTTTTGAAGACTGCGCTGGACGAGTTTAGCCTCAATAAACTCCCAAAGCATGAATTTGAGGAAAGGGTTTGATTTAATTTGATGTACTTTTCCATTAAGACGTCCAATGTGAAACGCTAATATCGCTTTGAGTGTGACACGAGAGTCGAGGGAGGTTTGAGTCTACAGAGTGAGAAAAACAGATGTCTGCACCGTACCCCCTTACCGGGGTCTAAAAACGACGCCACGGGCAAAACTGCTACATCATCGTTAAGATGAAAACAATGCGTTCCATAAATAAACCCAGAAGCCTCTAGTAAATGTGAGAAAAAAAGCTATTTGTCAGCAACAGACAGTGGAGACGCAGAATGTCCGAGACTAGCAGGTTTTCCGCGAGAGTTCCTGTCTGTATCCTGAGACATGTCTCCAGCTGATTTACAATCCTGGATGTCCAGGAAGGTGATCTCAGTGGCCCTCAAGATAATGGGAAATGTCCTACACACACCCCGGTGAGGGCTGCAGACTGCTGGGCTATCATAACACAGGTCAGGGGGCACAGAAAGGCAGAGGTGGGCAAGAAATGATCCCACTTCCTCTGAAGCAAACAGAAAGGAATGCAAGAAGTGACAGGAGCCACTGTGGGAGATTTCTATCCTTTAACCAACTGCCTGCTGTGGGGTCTCTATAGTCCCAGCTAACAATATTAGGTTGAATGTTTCCATAACGTTTTCATTATGAATCAAAAATGTTAAAATGTCATTTTGAAAGTTCTAGGAAGTTTTTTAAAACATTTCCCTACCGACTTCAGAATAACATTTTGTAATGATGCATAACATGTAAAAAATCCACTAAAATTACTGCACGAATGTTTTAATAACTTTGAGAAAACTTTTAGATAACATCAGCCAACATTCTGAGAACGTTCCCTGTTAGCCGGAGCGCTGGCTCAGTGTTTATTGCCAAACCTATGGGACACGAAGAGCCTGTATGGCTACTTGTTCCTTTTGTAAGTGTGAAAGTCTACATATAGAATAGTCTCTCTCTTTTCACAACATTCGGTGTATAATGCACTGAGGAATTCCTCCTCAGCCAATCAGCAAAGACCTGCGCGAGAGAGAGCCAACGCTGGTGTTGCATTTGGCAGATGCTTTGGTTACGTTTGGTGGCCGCATATGTTCCGTTTCCCAGGCCAGACAGGAAGGAAGTGGGATTAGGATTGAGCGCTCGTTTTCTCAAGCGTATGTCAACACGTTCATCCATTTTGCCCTGTCACATTTTCTTTCAGTTTACGCAAGCGCTCCTCTGAGAGAGAGAGAGAGATTAGCTGCAAACAAACAGTATTGAGTTTTGGTGCAGCACATGTTCAGCCAGCGCCACACACACACACACACACACGCACTCCCATGGGAATGGAAGAGCAGATGGTTAACCCTTTCAGGGCCGGCTCTGTCACTGTGGGAGAGAACTGACTTCGTGACACCTGTCCGTCTAGCTCTCCCTCAATGCCCCAAAAGATCTGTTCTGATTTGCCCTGTAAAATATGAGAGAAAACTTAAGAACTGTCCTTAGTAACGCTTAGAAACGCTGAAACTAATGCAAGGCTTTAAAAGTTCCAAGGTCGCCAAAAAATATAAATTTAATAAAGTCACTATTAGTTCACCCTCGCGTTATTCCAAACCTTTTTTTCCTGCCACGCTTTTCTATACAATGAAAGTAAATGGGACCTGCAGCTGTCCGGCTCAGATATGAAGAGTTTTACGCTGATAGTCCAAGTGTTCATTCCCCTTAATAAACAGTAAAGTTTTGTTAAGATCTTAATGAAAATTTTACAAAACCATCGGGGAAATCAAATCAATATCTCCAAAAACAAAACTTTAAATAACACTGGATTGAAAAACGTAACATTTGCATTCTATTGTACCTTAATATTATTAAGAATAATATTGATTTTGTATTTAGAAAATTCTATTAATATTCTCTATATATTCTATTATTATTTGATTCAATATTCTGAATGAAGAATATTGATTTAAACTGCTGTGGAACGGTGAAGATCCAAGGAGATTCCGAGGCTGGTGATCTGGAAAACCAGGCGGGGAATTGTACCAACAACATGCCCATGACCGGGGCCAAAAATCCACGGGTCAATGAAGCACAAACTGAAAGTTGTCACTCTCACTTCACGAGACTGTGCAATCTTGCCTAATGCTGTCAAAGACGGTGTACGAGATTGACAGGAAGTTCTCCATTTCAAGCACTCATGGGAAGACGACGCCTGAATCCCTTCCAACTGTGAAACTCAATTATAATCAGTGTGTATTAAATGCTTGTTTTGAGGGAGGGTAGCGACGAAAAGAGAACTATTTAAATTACAGGTATGGAAAATTCAGCCCTATGAATAGTTTACAGTACTGAGGCGAATGAGGTAACCATGCAATCAGACCTGCCGTGGAACGTAACAGTCAAATGATTTACAACCCAAACCTCGCCAGTTTCAAGGCACAGTGTTGAACAAATACCTCTGCGTATGAGAAATGATGTGATGCCATGAGGATAGTGGGCAGAAAAACATCGAAGGAGCCAACAAGCTCATTTCACAGAGTTTGAAGACCATTTTTGAGTTTGGAGTCCATGAGATTTTCTATTGCCTACCAGCAGCTCAATGAATGTAGACTTGAATGTTGTGTGAAATTAATAATGAGCAATATAAATGTTTATAAACTTTAAAAATATATATTTTTAAACTTGTAAAAAGTGGGGTGTTGAGTAAGCGTACAGTAACACCCGCGTGCAGCTGTACGGCACGGCGACCGAACAGAAAGCTTCATTTGTTTTCTGTCAAATAACCGCCAAACTGCGTTTGCTGAAAGTCTTTACAGAACGCGACAATTCACTTTCTTCTTTAATTCCAGCTGGGCCTTCCGGGGTTATTTCAGGTTCCATAAGCTGGTCTGATCAATGAAGTGAAAGAAACCATTTCATGACAACTCAACTGTTGATTTATCAACATGAGCCCCAGAGCCTAAACAAGGACATGCCGAACTCTCTAACCTTCTCATCCAGAAAGTCAGAATTGATTTTTTTCAATTGCCCTGTTGCCACACCATCAATTAAGTGGTCTGTGTTTTTTATAATGATCAATATTAGGTCTCGGCTTGCTTATAGGTCAGCCAGGCAAGTCCATTATAAAATCACAAAGCCTCACAAATCATAATATCAGAAATATATCCCTATACACACACACACACACACATATACACATACATGTCAGAGTGTAAATATAGTGGACATTTTGACACCCTTTTCAGTGCATAAAAAAAAGTACAGTCGTACACAAATATTAGTGAACGAGGCCAAAATGTTCTTGGATAAACTCTATAAATTCTACTCAACCAATGACACGCTCTGTAATTCTCCCATTTGAGTTTAGAAATACAAAGCAACCTGATTGGCTGGCAGTGAAAGTGAGGTCACTGGGTTATCATAGTGGTGTGTTATGATGGGAGACAGGGAGAGTCACAAGCTGTCCACCCTCGCCCGTAGCACATTTACAACGATAGCAGAACACTCACAATACAACTGCATCTCCTTATACTGCTGTCTGCTGCAGATAAACAGGCTCTATCTTTAACTTTAGCTCTAGATAACAATGAATTACCCAGAATGCACTGTGCTGCTATCACTGCAGGCGCATTAACAAGTGCCAAACAAATCTGGAGACAAATTAGACTGTGTTAAAATTGTATTACGATGCCCTCAGTGTCACCTCAACGAAGTCAAATTCATCTTTGACACAGTTTGTGGTTGGCGTAATGGACTCTCACTTAAGCTGACTGTCAGAACAGAGGATCTGGCAGTTGTTATTGATTTTTTTAAAAGAGAAAACCAAAAGCCATGCACTTGATGTCTTCGCCCCAGTTAGCAGCATCGTGGGCACAATCCTGCTCCAATCGGACAAATTAAATCGCTATTGTATGATGAGGATCAGGGCATTTTAATGCTGAAATATTAATTTTAGTCTATCAAGAAATACAGTCGATTCTCTTTTTTGTGTCGTTTTAAAATGCATCACAACAATCGTAGGTGTAAGGTAGCATTTTTGGATGATATGAGAGCGATATAATCCACTATCCAGAAAACCAAAATCACAGACCTGATTCTGACTAAACATTCTATGATAAAACAAGCTGATCTTTCTCCAATATTTTTTTGTAAAAAGTATGCAAAAATCATACGCACACTAAAAATAGTACCAAAAGTATTACTAGAACATTTGCTATAAGCACAAGATCTTGTTCTTGATTGCTAATCTTACCCG
The DNA here is from genome assembly GCA_036877575.1 of Botia almorhae. Classification (NCBI taxonomy): domain Eukaryota; kingdom Metazoa; phylum Chordata; class Actinopteri; order Cypriniformes; family Botiidae; genus Botia; species Botia almorhae. Next base: position 60,157 of record JAZGTJ010000557.1, on the reverse strand, counting down.
AAAAACACATTAAGACTCCAGTAATATTTACATATCTAATAAGCTCCCTGCCTCCTACCCAAGTGTACTAACAAGTCTGTTCTCAGGAGACCAGAGCTGAGAAGACAGAGTTTCTCATCCATCATCAAAGGTCTGTCTGGATTAACCAGACCTCATAACTTCTCAGAGCAGAGCAGAGCAGTGGTGTAACTCTTCCCTCCCCAGCTGTTATCATCCGAATCCTGACCATCCATTCTTATATCAGTCATTAAGTGCAGCCCGAGGGTGACCTCACACTTCCAATTAATTCAAGTCAACATCACCTTCCTAAAGTGCATATATAATCCATAACCCATGATGCAATGGGAGTAGAATGGTAGTTATGAAAAACAGGACCAGTAGAACATGGAGGAGGAGAAGGTGTCCATATGAAAATATGGTCATGGAGACTCGTTGCTCCCTGGACTCATTAAAACACAGGAAGTATGGGATCACATGAACAAAAAAACACAAGGAGAACATTATGCAAACTTTTAAAGACACCAGTAAGAGAAAGATCAGAGTAAGATATCAGAGAGGTTTTACCCAGGAGCAAACTAGAGACTACAGTATTTTATTGGAAGATTGAAAAGATGGATAACAGTTTTGTATTTCTGTACTCGGTCATAAAAAAACAAGCTTAGTGTTTGGGAAAAAAGCCTAAAAGGATCTGGCTCCAATATCAGCCAAATCAGATACAATAAAACAAAAATCTAATACTGACTGGTGCCAACAGTCAACAATTAACTTTTTATTTAATGTGGTATAATGTTTAATATTTTATCCTTTTATCCAAGTCCTCCCAAAGCATGAGTATTTACCATATAGAATAAACAAAACTACACACACACACACACACACACAGACATAGAGTGATTTTAAATAAATATATATGTATATTTAAAATCACTTGTATATGAATACCATATATATATATATATATACACACACACACAGTGTATACAGTGTACAATAAATGAATATATTCTATGATGTAAGAAATATAATGAGTCAACTGCATCCAAAATGCTAAGCAATAAGTCGAGCTTGTTGCATACAGAGTATTACATCAGTCTCCTGGTGCGTTCCCGGAGGTTTAGACCCGCACTGACTGAATGAAACTCCTTCATCTGCCGTACTGACATGAATCGTGTGTGTGTTGGGTCTATTTCTTCTATAAAGCTTGATCAAGTGCTCCATTTTCACTTACTTCACTTCAACTGGAGTCACCACACTACATAACAAGTATAATGTAAACCAAACCCGTGCAACTGATCTCTGGCTAATGCACCCGGAAGCAGCTCCCCGTGGCTGGCCCTGTCAGACGTTTTGAAAATATCTCCCCAACTCATAAACCTCCAGCCCCTGAGGCTCAGGTCTCGCACGTTTGCACTGAAAGATAAACAGTGAAGTGAAAGAGTGACAGTTCCATAAATTAACAACCATCGAAGGAGCTCGTTTATCTCTCCCATCTCTCCCCATCAGCCATTTCCCCCTTCACAAAGCCTCCGACCTGTCAGAACTCATTTAAGCTACATATGACTGACAGGTGAAACGGCCAATCGCGCTCGAGTGGCAGGCAGGACATCCTAAACCGTGACCTAACGGTTGACCTTTCACCTCTAGCAGTCAGGCTGACAGACATAGGGTTGAGAGAGCGTTTCAAGTTGGAAAATAGTGAAAGGTAACTGTCTCCTGGGCTTTTATCAAGATAATCACCAGTGTGTACGGTTTATAAGCCCCTGCAACTCATGAGAACAAGCCAATACGTGGAAAAGTTAAATAATTAAAAGCAAACTATGGAATATAACGACGTACTTATGGGTAGGAATTTCCAAAGCCCATTGAGATCCAGCGAAGGGTAAAATTAGAGTGGTTCCTAAATCTTGCGGCCAAAGATCTCTCTATCTGTCTCGATCTCTATCTATCCTCCCTCGTTCTCACACTCTTTTGTGGGCTCCAAGTTTTTGAGAATTAAGCATAAAATAAGCGTAACCGACTCCATTGAACGTGCCCTCTTGTTCACGGGATGAGATTAATGAAATTCCCACACGGTGCCAAAGCGAACAAATACCCACCGCCACTGTGCTAGCCATTAATACGGCTTGTTATTGTTGGCTCCATTTTGACAACAAACGCAAAGACCCTCATAAAACCTCATCAATTTCCATCACAACAGTAATATGGAGAGGCCTTGCCAGGGTAATTTCTCTGTCTTGAACTGAGTATTGTTATAAAAAATTGGAATCCGTTTCCAATAATGGTTGTTCGGGACTAGGAAGGGATGGATATTTGATGATAATCTGACTGACAACAGCGGGTTAAGGACTAACTGTGCGTGCGCTAAACCCGAGTACTTCAAAGTGATCTTCTGTAGCGATATCAGCAAATCCGCCCGCCGCATCATCCTGTAATCTGTCTTACTCTTTCATGTTAACATCTTAGCAACATCCTTCACTCAAGATAGCGACGCACAAAGTGGAAGCCGCCTTTCTCCGAACGCTGGCTAACATGCTAATCTGATTTGGGTACGGGCCAGTCATGTTTTCCTTGTTTGTTGTTTTTCCAGCCTCTCCTTCTTTAGCTCTTTCAGAGATAACAGTGAGCTACAACGAAGCAAAAGAGAGAGAGAAAAAAAACTGGAGAGAGAGTGGTGCCACCCCATGATGTTCCGCAGAAAACATTTTAATTGCTTAAGTAATTAAGCAAGACGAGTCAAAAGCTGAGCATGTCTTAAAATTCCCCGCGGCAAGACGTTAATCTTCCAGCTGCAGGCAAACTGTTCCTCAATGGAACAAACACACAGAAGAAGAATATCTCTCTTTCCTCTGTTTTTTTCGGAGTTAAACAAAGGCACCAAAAAATCCATTAAAACACAACAAAGGTACGTTAAAGCTGCAGTCCATAACTGTTGCCTCTCTGTCGCCATCTCTGTTTGTAACATAAAATTGCAGGTTACTTTCTACGTATTTTGCCAAATGAAGCCAGATTGACATGTTCTGTAAAATCACACCTGACAACACAAATTCTAAATCATTATTTTTAAGCTTACAGTTGCGAATCAGGATTAAGGTAAGGAGAATGTTTTAAACACGGTCACGTACTTGCTCAATGGCTGGTTTTGGTTAAAAAAAAATTAAGGATTGCAGCTTTAAAGTTTTATGTTACCCTTCATCAAACAAGAGCCACAGAGGAAAAATATATGAATGGAAATAACATGCAGAGACAAGGTGCGATACAGGTTAGGATCTGCATTTTATGAAGCGCATATACATGGCTACGCGTACCCGCCCCTAATAGTGGTGCCTGTCAAAAAAACAGCCATTATATGTGAAACCTCCTCACAGTCTGCAGGCTGTATCACTGAGCAATCATCAACTAAAATTAGAGGCGAAACCAAATGTCCCCTTGAGGCAGCAGGTTATGTGGTGAAATATTTCAACATGGAGGGATTCCACAGATCTAAGCATATGAATTTCAGGCTGGAAAGTTCAGCTGGAGATATTCAGCCAAAGGTGTGAAAAAAGCCCATGAAACTGATACTTCAAAGTGAGTTTTACAAATGTGAGACAGAATTAAGGTTAGTCTTAACAGATTGAGTTTGTGGATGTTGGCTATAAAATCAAAATCTCATCTATTCTAGGGCTCAAATGCATGATTTGTGACACATCTAAATACAGATCAAGTATAAACTAGCCGTAACTTTAACTCTATATGCAATGAATGACCTATAAAGGAGAAGTCGATGGTTTGAGAACTTTACTTACTGGAACAGCTGAAAAAGAGATTGCAGTTGCTACCGTGCTCTTAGCATGCATGCTAAATCTGCGCACACGCAGACACACACACGCAATCTGGGTGGTAGAATTGAGAGTGAGGAATAATATCAGTCTTCAACATCTTGTTCATCAGATTACAGCACAAAGCATTTCATTAAAGGGATTAGGTGGTAATTTAATCCTTCATGGAATGACTGCAGGCTCAGGATTATGGTCTGTAAAGAGCTTTTTGGCTGAACGCCTTTAAACTGTGATTTGCTTTAGCATGCATATAATACGAAGCGTACATTTAAGACCATTAATTTATCAGTGTCATGAATGTTACTCTATAACAACATGTCTGATTTTAACCAATAATATCACAGCCTAACTTTTAATGATCCAATCAAATCACTCCCTGCATTGTTCCCACTTTCACATAGAGAAACATTACAGCAATTGTGGTTTTAATCACAGTTTCATGCTGTCTATAAAGACTAGGCTGAGGTTTAGGGTTCATACGATCTGTTATGAATTTAAGCATCCACTTATTCTGAAAATACTGATCGCCATATTCATAAAATTACTTTTTGTGAAGGCCATGTCTCATTATAAAGAGCACTTTTAAAAAACACTTCATTTTCGTCTGTTTGACTCACAGTGAAAATAAACCTCGTCTTTTGAGAGAGTTCAGACGGGGTACGGGAGAAAACGATGGTCTTGTTCTAATCAAAACAATAAATGTGTGAACCCTAAATCAAGTTAGACTGGGAAAAGATCTCCCACAGAACCGACGACTGATCCAAAACCAACCTCTGGTTCTGCGTACGGCTGAGCCATTAAAAGCGTGACTGGAAATAATACACTCGCCTTCTGAGAAAAGCCCGAGAGGAGAACAAGCCTAAAAGTTCTCGACATCACATTTTCCACTATTTTCCATGTCTTCTCACGCTCAGTTTGTCACATGTGATGTGACGAGCACTTTAAATGGATGTATGTTCACTAACTAGCCATACCTGAAGTTTCCACTTGCGATTACATTTGACTTTTGTCATATTAAGTACTGCAGGGTGAAGACCTCGGCTACAGCCGACCAGCCACACTTATTATATTTTTCCTGAATACTAACGAAAACGCCATAAATCAGGGGAGGCAAAGCTTGTTAAAGTCACCTCTCAGTTGTTAGGAGAGCCCGGCAGATGCCAGCTTCACAACTCCAAGTCATTTGTGCGTTTTTGCCAGGCCACTTTGGCAGGGACAGCTGGCGCATGACCTTAAAGCTGCAATCCAGAACTTTTTTATGGTTAAAAATAAACAACAAAAAAACGAGTCACAACGGCAAGCTTATAATAATGACTTAAAATTTGAGCTGTTAGGTCTGATTTCCTGGGAAATGTCAAATGTTTGGCTTCGTTTGACTTTAACGTGTGTAATGAAAAATATGTAAAAAAAACTGCAGTTCTCCGTTTCAAACAGAGATGGCGGTAGAGAGGCATTTGAACGGGAGGAACTTTTATTAACTGAACCCCACCAACATGCCAAACACATGAGAATGAACCTGCATGACCTTTTAAGGAGTTCCTCTGACATTCACTTCCCCTAGAGTGTCATTAGAAGCTACCGAATCTCTGCTCATCATCGTTTATCCCCGATCTGCTAATTACTTCCTTCAATTACAGCTGCTCAATTCTGCATCACTGGGAAATTGCTGCTTTTTGCTGAACAATTGTTAGTATTGGTGATATTATGTAGCTCAATAGAGCATTGCGTTAACAGCGCAAAGGTTGAGGGTTCGATTCCCAGGGAATAAACAAAGATAAAAGTGCATTCAAGGTTTACAGTTAAGTTGCTTTGGATAAAAGCGTCTGCCAAATGCATGAACGTAAATGTAATGTTATGTAACATCACTGTATTCTTACTAGGCACAATGTGATACCAAACAGAGAAACAATTTACTATTTCATATGGCTTTATTTTAAGCTATAATATTAAACGATTTTCATGAAACATTTTAAATGGTCACTATTATTTCTGCCAGTGTTAAAACAGTGATTTAACTGCCACCCAGATGACCTTGATGCCACACGGAGTACTTAAATAGCCCACCGTCAACACTCCTAATTGATGGAGTTACACAACACAGCTAATTGATGGAGTTATTACTCATTTTGTACAGAAAGTAAACCAGAAGAAGTGGGTGATGACATCATAATCCCGTGGCAACGGTCACACGCGAACGCGTTCACGCGAACGCAATCCCTCCGAGTCAGGATGTGTTCTTAATGGATCTGGAGTAAAAACGACGGCTTACGCTCGCATCTGGAGCGCAGCCTGATTACACTTGCTTCACGGCACCCAAGAGTCACGAGCACACGTCCGCTCCACAGCCCGAGTATGTACTGTTACTCAACAGTCAGTGTGTGTGTGTGTGTGTGTGTGTGTGTGTGGAAGATGAATTCTAAACATGTCCAAACAGGACCGATGAAGCAGGAGGACCACAGAGGAATCAACCTTAGGGTCCAAAGGGAAAATCTAATACTGACTGTATCCCCATCCTGGACAACCATACAACACACACACACACACAAATCACAGTGCGAGGAGCTCAGAGCGTGCAAATCTCTCTTTCTTGCCCGCGTTCATGCGAGTCTATTGCCTTCTTCTCTCTTGCACTCAGCCCACGTTTGTCTTTTTTCACTATAAGGACATGCAAATGCGCCGTTTCCCTTCTTCTCTGGGAAACGCCACAGGGCGCCTGGTGGAGAAATTAAACAAAGTCGCTGGGATGCATACGGCAAAGTGGCAATAAAGTATTCATTAACAACCATTCAGACGCTAAGCGGGGCAACAAGTGGTCAAGTTAAGAAGTTAAACAGAGACTTGATGCGCTAAAACCTCCCCTGGGCTTATATATTTACAACACAATGGGGCTCCATTGACGGTTCCTGCAGAGCTGTGCACCTTGCTCGGGGTGAGACGGCCGTGTGTGAATGAGAAACGGAATAAAGTGCATTTACCTAGAGAGTGAGCGTCACTTTGATGTTAGAGGCGCGAGTAAACAAACAACCAAGCACACAAAATTGGCAGCTGAAGGACTGTCGCACCCATTCACAAGGTGATGAAAAGTACCTAGGCATTAAAAACTGGGCTATAGAACTTGTAGCATCAGTGGAGTCATGATGAAAATGTGTCTCAACAGATGACAGTAAATAGGATTTCATATTTTCCGCGCCGATAGTTACAGGCATCAGCCGCGAGTGGTTTACATTAATATAAGCGGTGCTTACAGTAAAATGTAAAGATTTGCTTTTCATTTGCCTGTTTGATAAAGTACATGTACAATTTGTTTTAACAAATTTGTATTCCAAAAATGGACTTTATTATTACCCATTTTTAATGCCTAGTTACTTTTTACCCATCCTGTATATTATATATATACCCATATCAATTTTATGAGATCCATTATATGTATCTATATATATATATTTATATGTAAACATAACATTGAAGATTTTATATAAATAAAATACTAAATGTAGAGCATATTCAGTGGGTGGGACATAATTAAACTAATAATGAGCACAATTAAAGAATATTGCACACAAACCTAAAACATATATTAAGAAGGTCAATTCCCGCAACTATTTTTTATGTTTTTTGTGTTTTTCCTTCAACACTGTCATCAAATTCATTCAGATATTTATCTGTTGCAAAACTTCAGCTGTTCCTTTGTAGTTCCCAATGGACGGGCTTCATACATGTATTGTGTGTGTGTGCTCTGTGGCACATTGTGCAGGCACTCATTGATGGTGAAATAATGGCCCAGTGCCAGTCACAAGCCCACCCCCAGATCTCCCAGAATGTGAATGAGCTGTTGTGAATGGAACGATGAACCCACACAAGTGCCCTCACCCCACTCACGCCTGCCAGTCTCCCCACAAGCCCACCTGCCCGTCCATCCGTCCATCCACGGGATGAGCACGGGGGCAAGACCAAACAACAAAAACAACCCATAACATCAACAACCACAGCAAGAAATAACAAGCTCCGCCCCCTTACAATCTACCCTTCCGCCCCCCAGAGCCAGAAAACACCCGCCCACTCCTGGCCAATTCCACAGCCTACAGGGAACTTGAAAAGTTGTTCTTGTCACAAAGCCATACCTCCACCCTGTTCCCACCAGGACGAGGGGTGGATTGTGGGTGGAGGGTTAATGGTAGTGAGGGAGGGCCTGGCATGGCTTCAATGAGAGCAGATGAGAGCTCATCTCCTTCCATGACAATTGCCACCCACTCGAAAAGCATGCAGAGTCGGGTGACTGAAGAACACAAATCAGCATCTCAATGAAGGCATCAAAGAGTCCTGAAGCTGGCCCAGATGATGAGCTCCTCTCTGGTGAGCACTTCACAAATGTAGTCATCTCCGCCCTCTTATTGGTTGTAATGTGGGGTTGATGAAGGTGATTGGAGGACGAGAAAGAAAAAATTAAAAAAAAGGTGAATAAAAACACAAACCCAGCTAATAATTTTAGGTTGTAGGAACATTTCCCTAATGTTTCCATTAAGTAACAAAAACGTTTACAATGTTCCTTTGAAACCTTTTTGTAACCTTTGTTACAAAAGTTCTACTAACGTTACTGCAAGAACTTTAACAGAACGTTACCCAACATTCTGGGAATGTTCCCTGTTACCTGGGAAGGCAACCTTCAAATCAAAAATTGAAGTGAACCCAGATCATTAGAGTTCGAATCTTCATCTAAAAGTAGTTGAGATAGATTTAGTAAAAACGCTCAGGAATGACTGACAGCTCTCTGATTAATGATGTTGGGCTCATTAAATACGGCTGCTCTCGACCCCAACCCACGCAGAGTTCAGACCCTCGACACAACGCCCCACTCAGCGCAGAGCTCTGGGAAAACAGATCCGGATATATGCTCTATTGTTGGCATGTATTTTAAATAATTCCAAACTATCTAGGATCAAAAAAATGGACGATGAAAATTGCACAAAGATTGGGGTGGGGCTGGGGGGCAAATCCCACAGATCTATATTAAAACCCCTGCCATATTTAGGGACTTCAGGGTAAGTGCACTTTGTACTTTGGCCAGCAAACAAAGGTGTCCTGGTAACCATCACACCATCCAAGAACCTCTAAAAGCACACTGCAACTAATTTTAACCCCTCAGAGTGTGTGAATGAAAATTTATGAAGATAGTGACCCCTTGCCATTGGTCAGACACACCCTTTCATTTCATAGGCGACCAATCAGAACACCTTTCTCTCAGACTCCCCAGCGCTGTGATGACTAGTCACCAATGCCCTGGTTAAGACCTAATTAACTCTTGCTAAAATCACCTCACACCCCCTCGAGCAGTCTTAGAGTTTTCCACTGCACCAGACACGTCAGTAATAATCACACGCTCTTAATCCAACTGGATAATCCAACTGGTCAATGCTGAGAACATTAGCATTAATTCTAAATATACGTAATCTACGTCTATCACTGAATTCAGAGCCACAGGCAGCAATCTGCATGAAGAATGTCATGTAGACCATTAAAACAATGCTGTAATTTTGTTTAGAGCAAAGCATATATTTTTCACAAAATAAAATAAGCAACATTTTGCTGATATGAATTAACAGCTGCACAGTTTCTTAGGTTTTAGATTTTGTTTTGGTACCCTCAACTTAAACACTCCATTAAGTGAGAATCTATGAGAGAAAAGAGTGAGAGTGAGAGAGAGAGAGAGAGAGAGAGAGAGTGTCATACACATCAACTTCTAGCATCTGTGAGCAGACCAGCAGTAATCCACATCAACACAATCCATGTCCCACAATGAGAACTGAGGACCACCTGTGTGACATTTAAAATGCAGAAGAGCCACATTTAAACCTTCAGAGTTGGACACATTTGACTGAATTACATCATCAGAATCATTTAGCAATAAACAGAATGGCATTAATTAAACTCTAATTATGGACCTTTGAGATTTTTATGACTTTGGATGACAGGCACATCATAACCCACTTTCTCTCCCTCTATCTCTCACCCTGCTTCCCTCTCTCTCTCTCTCTCTCTCTCCCTTCCTTCCTTCCTTCCTTCCTCTTTCTCTCTCTCTCTCTCTCTCCCTTCCTCCATCTCCATCTTTCTCTCTGTGTCTCTCTCTCTGAACCGGCTGACCTGAACCTCATGTGAAAGGGCGTGATAATCCGCTGACCTCACTCTTAGCACTCACAGCGCAGGATCTGATTTGTCATCGTCCAGCTGCTGCCTGTGTCCTTGTACACACTGATGGGATTCTAATGGGTGCATTACAATGCAGCTGCAAGGATTAGAGCAAAGGATTGTGGGAATCATCGCATCATTTCAGATTACTGAACCACGCCGGCCTATGCAGTCACATACACTGATAAAGATGCAGAATATGGGTCAACACACATTTAATGATCAGAACACCCAATATAATATTTAAACAAACAGAGTCGTCTTACAAAAACCCTGAGTGGATAAACTTCTAATGGTCAGGTTTATTATCAACCACTTCAAGGTCCTTGTGGGTCAGGAAGGACCCGTTTACAGCGCTGTAAATATGTACGGCTTATCTTTACCTACAGCAGCTATTTTAATACCAGGATTGTGACTCGACCCGTTTAGTAAGTGACAGGCAGAAACGCCCTCGCTGGGTTAATGCTCTCGCAGGTCTGCATGCCAAAGTAGCATTGAAGTGAACTGGAGCTTCTGCTGTCACAAGAGAGCGTTTGCCTGAAATCTGAAGAGCTTTAGACAAAACAGCATAGATGGAAAGAAAGAGAGACTCTTTCCTTCTTATCATGCATCTGTCTATTCATCCTTCTCAGATATCTCGGCTATGTGGACGCAGAATCAGGTCTGAACGATTGTTACCTGTGCGAACACAATAAGTCCAGTGTTCCTCGTATAAAAGCAGATACATTAACGCCTGCAGAACTCATCATCCTCCAGTGACTTCATTTCAGGTGACCTGATTTAACATGTCAGCGTGGAGCGGTTTCATTGGATGACCTTTAGCGCTCATCTGAAGGCTTGGACAAATCATCACACATCACGGTCGAATCAGATGACTGGCCACGCATTACTGGAGTCACGTAAAATTAGGTCCAGTTTACAAATGGCTGCTTTACTTGGCTAAAAATATTAGGTTCTAACATTTCCATTAGGTAACTAAAACTTTAAAAAGGTTGTTTTGAAAGCTCTAGTAGCGCTCGAAACGTCCAGTTGCAGTAACATTACTGCTTGGTTTTCAAACATGTAATTCTGCAACTGTTTAACATGTTAAAAAACATTCTACTAACATTACGGCAAGAACATTTTGCGAACTTTGAGAGAACATTTGGAGAAGGTTAGCCAACATTCTCAGGACGTTCCCTGTTAACTGGGTGGAAACACTAGCATCTGTTGTGTCCCAGTCATCCTAAATGTTTTGCTCAGCTGACTATTCCATAACTATTCCATAACTATTCCGTAATTATTCCACAATTATTCCACAACTATTTCACAACTATTCCATAACTATTCCATAACTATTCCACAATTATTCCACAACTATTTCACAACTATTCCATAACTATTCCACTTGCCCATAAACTGACTATATGCGGTTATGTTTATCATTATAGTGCTGTTTCTCTGGCTGGCATGCATATGGGTAATGGGCTGAGCACATCAATTATACTGTATTACGACTATATTTGTTATTGCTGTATTGGCAGTAAATGCCAATGAGGCATATAATGTTCATGAGCGCTCTGGCCAAAACCTCACGCCTCAAAACCCACGGCAGCTATTTTAAGAAATTAAAAGTGTTAGTGGGCAAATAGGAAATGCCACAGGTTTAGGACACTGAGGTTAACCACATAAGTAAAAGCAAGCTGGGGGTGGTATGAAGCTGCATGGTTTTATTCCTTTCACAGGATTTGATTTTGATGGACAAAACACAAGTTAGTTCATGGAAAATTGAACAGAATGTTCTGGCTGATCTGAGTACAGCACTGCTGTTTCGCATTCTGTTGCTAGAAAAACATTTAAGGTATAGTAAAACTGTTCTGAGATCAGTGTGTATTGGCCTCTCCAACTAGTTCTTTTAATTCAGACTGAATTAATTAGACTGTATCTGATATTTCTTTTATCATTCATAGAGGAATTCATAGACAAGACCGCAGGAAGGTTTACTGACCCAATTCTTTCATAATTCACACTGACACCCAGCACAAATGTGAGACATTTGTAATTTGCTTGGTTTACCACAGCAATAAACAAACAAACACAAAAATTAACTTACTTCTTCATGTAATAAGCTCTGCAATGATTTTGGGCCAAAATTATCAAACTCGGCTCCAAGAAGGAAATGTAAAGGTCACAAAGACAAAAAGCCACAGAAAGCATTTTCTCATGCGCATTTCTGTTATTAAAAGCTTTGTTGGCTATGGAGTAAACTTTGAGCCGTGGTGTTGCATCACGACAGAGGGAGCTTAAACGTGCCGCCCATGAAGTCTCCTCTCAGTACAGGGACGTTTTAAGCATTTGTTTTCTGATGAACCCTTTCATGAACCTGACCGACACTACTCAGTGTCTCTCTGATTTTAAACCAGCATGAACCAACAGCAGACGAAGCAGTCTGTGAGGTGAGGTGTGTGTGTTTGAAGGTGGTGGTAACCCCCTGCAGGTCGGCTGGTGACTGACTCATATGGCTCTGAATCAACTGTGCAAGCCGGTTCACCTTTCAAATTCACCTTTGCGAGGCGCGTAATAGTGAGGAGGAGGTCTGATTGTAACTGATTGCAAATTTAAACGGCTGTGATTTACATTTAATAGATTATTTTAGCTGTAAGTGTAGACGGAAACCCCTACGCAGCTATCAGGGAATGTTCTCAAAAAATCTCAAAAATGTCCTGTATTAGTTGGACATTTCTTTAACATTTATCGTGTATATCAAAAACACTACTCTATATATAATCTATAAACAGTTAGTAGAACGTTTTAAAAATGTTATAAAATTATGTTTGAATAACGTTCTTATAACCAAGCAACAATGTTAATAACGTTGTCTGTATAAAACTGGACGTTTTGAACAGAAGAACTTTCAAAACGTTTTTAACATTTTTGTAACTTAATGGAAACGGTACAGAAATGTTCTCGCACCCTAAAATTCGTAACTGGCCGGTTGCTTCTAATCAAACAGACAACAAAATTTTAAAATGGATGTCTGGATGCAATCACCCCAAAATTGAGCATCACTAAATCAGTGTCACTTCGCTCACCATGATAATCCATTTTTACACCAGACCAAACAGGATTGAGTTTCTCCAAACCTGATATGGAAAAGGCATCACATCTGCCTCTGGTTTAGAGGCCCTCACCGTTGGCATCATGGGAAGTGTTCCTTGGGGAACAACTTTGAAGGAGCACAACGAGGGGGAAGTTAGAAAAGCTGAAAGAACAATTAAGATGTTTCTGATTTACTCTCCAAGTGGGTTGAGACTGAATTACTAGAAAAGTGAGCTCCACTCGTGTGAGGGGTCACAACTCCTGACCCCTGAAGTGAGTTGACAGAGCAAATCGATTTGGAACGGCAGCGTGACTCGTCAGACGCGAACATCTCATTACAACAGCAAACATATCGGCTTTACGACCTTAAAAAGTGCTCCGTTTGCCCTGGAATATATATATTCCTGTCACAAAGTTCTTAAATGATAGCATTATGGAATAGAAAGCAAGCAATCTAAAGGTGAGAACACAACTAAGGCCAGTTGACTTACTGACACAGCGGGGTTGGGTTTTACATCCGGAAAGCTTCGCTGTCGGACTATTTGGAAGTCAAGTAAAGTTTTAGGGAAATGCTTAAATGATCATATAATGTGTTTGGATCAAACTAATATGAGATGGGCGGTTTATATTAATAAATCTGGTACTGGGTGTGGTTTTGACATTCATTAGCACATTCCTGTGTGTGCGGTGAGGCGTTATAAAGTGAAAACAGTTGGCCTGGACTTTGGGTGGATGGCAGGTGCTGTCTTGTGATGAGGTTTGCGCTCGCTCTCCAGAACCAATTAAAAGACCTAAACGTGTGATTGGCTGGACAGCTCTGCGGATGCACAATCCAAAAACTGCTGCGGCCAACATGACAGCGCGCAGAAACAAGCGGGCAAACACATCAGCTCCTTTTGACAAACACAAAAAACAAACCCTGACCCTTTCGCCCTTAAAGGAGCACGGCACCCAAAAATGACAATTCTGATTAGACAAACAACAACTAAAAGAATATGCAACTGTTTTCATGTAGGTCGTATGACTGTGATGATGGGCTGTCAAGCTCCAAAATGGGCAAAATGCATTATATTGGAAAGGTATTTCATATGACAAATATGCAAATATGATTTTCCTCTGTGGACACACTGAACTGTACTTTGTTTTGTGTTCCACATAAAAATACATTAATACAGCAGTTACAGTAAATACAGTAGGTTTAGAATAACATGAAGGGAGTAAAAAAATGACCAACATTTTCAATGGTTTTTGGATGACCTACTTATTTAACCACAACAGAACTTGATGATAGCAACGTACGTTACGTACTACATATACAGTTTAGACAAAATGGAATGTGCTAACAAAACCCGGAGACACGCGGCGGGCTTGAGCACAGCGTTAAATGAGAGACCAATATTTTTAAATCCTTCAAAAATGACTGGACCTACAAACATGCTCAGTGGAGTGTAAAATCCATCTTGATTAAGGCGGAAAAAGCCTTGAATATGAACTCTGACGAGCCTTCGTAATTAAGTGCACTGGTGCATTCTGCTCTGAGAAGCGGAGAGTTTAGCAAACAGGGGAATTGCCCGGTCCCTGATCTCAACCATCTAATCGCACAACTGATCTCCAGCAGCGCAGACCTGGGGTGCATCGATGTACATGACTGATCTAGACAATTTAACTCTACAAGGTGCTTTTAAAATCACCAGCTGCAGCCTGACCTATTGAACACTCCTTAAAAAAAATGCACAGCACAGGGTTAATAAGAAAAGCTTCTTATTTAAAAACAGTTTTTAAGGTATACGTGTCTCATACTGAATATATGGCTCTAAAGATTAAAAGCTATACGTTATATCACATTAGCATATTGGTTAATACATTTGATTGTTGCTTGGCCAGTTAAAGATGTGGAAAGAGAGGCCAGAGAAAAATCAGGCTTGGAATTTTATGTAGCCAACATAAACAGATTGATGGATTCAAACAGGGTAACATTCCAGAGCTGTTCTTTGAAATATTAGCACAAAGAACATGCTTGTCCTATCAATATTATAAAAAGAGCTTAAAACATAAAGGTTCTGGTACAACTGTAAAACCCTTTCCTATTTTTAGGGGGGAAAAATCCATTTTTAAAAACGTAACTATTCACTCTTCATATTTTTGTGGTGTTCAGGCACTGCCCAAAAATGTACGCTCATCCGGAACCTTTTTTTCTACTCTTTTGCTTCTGCTATTGGTTATTTTAAAAAAGTGCTCGAATACATACTATTGAAATAACTGACGCGCTGCGTTCAGCTTTCTGTAAATCTTTTCTGACCTGCGTTGAAGGTTCGGAGTGATTTTTTCAACTGCGTTTGTGTTCTTAATTATTCTGACACAAAACGAAAGTGGACGCAGCTGGCTGAAAGCAAAGCCATTAGAAACGCACAGACGCTTTCGGCTCGTTCAGTGTGTGGTTAGACCAGAGAATCTGTCTACGCTGTGAATTTGCAAACCCAAAACGTTTATCATCGCCCGTGCTCTGCCATTTATCAACTCATCAAATTCAGTCATGAAATCCAGAAGGTAGCGTGTAAGAAAACTGTGTTCCAGAACGTTCGCACGGTTCCTCAAAAACCACAGACCACACAAACAGAGCCAAAAACCCTGAAAGAAATCCAAGAGTAGGTCATGGAAGCCAGAAAGAAAGTGATGTGCTCTCTTACCTTTGAAGGACAAGAAGACCCGGGGGGCATTCTGAAGGTCACTGTTCGAACCCAGAGTCAGGAACGAGAAGACCAGAAGAACCTGGACTGCCCAAAGACTGTCCGGCAGCATGGTGCATCCGTTCACACAGGTCACTGGAAAAGAACAAAAATAAACTTCATAGACCTATTTCAAAAGATAACAAATGGTACACACAAAAAATACACATTTCTTTAATTCTGCATGAAGTAACATTTTTGCCACCTATGTACATGATATCCCAGCACAAAAATGCATCTTTTCATATAACAACCCACAATCCTGTTTTTAAAAGCCAGAAACACATCAGAGTAATACTGCACTATTTAAAATGAAGTCATTATCGTCTTTTGATGCAAGCACACCTCTGTTTATGTAAATTAGTCCTAATATAGTACCTTACTCTTAAAACATAGCACTGCTTGCCGGGTGCAATTACCGCTGGGCTATTTCTACCACAGAAAGTAGATGATAAACAGAACGTTTACTTGATTACAGCGGCAGTAACTTACAAATGATGATCAAATGACATAAATATAGCGTAACGTGGCTAACAATGTAAACATTATAATACGGCATAGTTTCAAATTGGCAGTGCAGCTAAGAGCTGTCATACACGAAAGCCTTTACGCTCGTATGTACTCAAGAGACTTTTAAATGACATACGCTTTAACTCTGGTTTGTTCCCTTTAAGACAATGTAGGAGGCCGTGTGAAGTAAACATTTCACCAAAAAATAGAGCTTTGGTTACATTTGTTTGAAATCTACAGTAAAGGGATATTCCCCAAGGGAGTACACTGACAAAGCTCACTGCTGTCACATACTCCATCTCCTTCACTTGGAGAAGAACAAGGCTGCCACCCATAGAGGACAAGCACTCATGTTCCTCGAGGGTGACGTGACACTAACCTTAAAACCTTAATTCTGTGCAGGGGTACTTGAATCAACATTACCAGCCTCACAGCGTTCATATTCATCACAGCTGTAAATGTATTGCTTCTTACACACAGAGCCAGAACCTCAGAAACTGAAAAACTAGCGCTGGTGGAAGACGAGTCGTCCAAAGAAACGCCGCAGAGCATTTATGATTGGAAGCAGCTGTTTAAACCTCAGCTATTTGAAGGCAATTTGTTAACTGTCCTGCTGTTTATCTAAATGCTCTGCCTCTTTACCTCACACAAGCCGGTGAAATTAAACAACAATTATATGAACACAAGAGCATACAGTCTCACATACACACACACAAACACACAAAGAGAATAGAGCTTTACAAATAATCTCTACACACAAAGTTGACTGCTTTAGATACAATTTCTAAGTATAGCCACTTTAGTCTTCTTAGAGAAACAAGTGGGTCGTGACATTATAGGACAGAGAAACCTACAGGTAGCTTTAAATTTTGCACTTTAATTTATTTTTCACAAAATATAACCCTGTTAAAATGACTTCGTTGGGAAGGAATGCGCTTGCAAATATTCTGTATTCATACACAAAAATACAATTATAGTAAAACTTCTCAACTATTGCTTTAAATTGTAGAATTGTTCAAAATTCAGATTTGACATCCATTATAAAAATAAGCATTTAATTTAAATATGTAAATACAATTATTCTAATTTACGTATTTTTTTATGTATATAAACGCCGTTACAAGCATTACGTGTAGGCTCTTGTGCTCGTAGGAAAACGAGTTACGCTTATATGCAAACAGGGAAACTTTTGACCATATTTTTTTTTGCAAATGTTGACATCGAGTACTTTTAATACAGACATTACTGTTAGAAAGATTGTTGTAAATGTGCACGCGCAATAATCAACTCATGAATACTGCAAAACTCACTGCAAAAACTTTTCATGACGCTCTCCTCAGCTCAATGCAATTATCATAATGTCTTATTTTGTTTATAAACTCAGTCTTTCAGGAACATGTTGCAAGCTGTTCATAACGTTTATTGACTGAGCTACAGGTTGACTGATCTTATTATATCGTCACTGTTCTTTGCTAGTTTGTGAAACTGTTAGTGTGTTTACGACACAAACCATTTAATGACATTCTACGCGCTCTGATTCCTGTTGTCTGTGTAGTTCCTTTCTTTTCCTGCCATCCAGGAGAGGAATGGAAATAAGCTACTTTGACTTGGCGTCTGTTGTGTACAACAGCTCTCAAATGTGTTATTCCAGCGCGCGCACGCAGTGTAAGGATAGTTGCGTTAGAATAACAGTGAGGAAACAGCATTAAACGCAAGACGTGCAAAGCAAAGCAAATTTCGCCCCGGAATGTACCACAGTAAAAGCAGGCGATATTAAGGGTATGTAGTTATGTACAGTATACTGTGAAATTGTGGGCGCGTTACTAATGCGCACAACTTCAGAGCGCGTGCTTAAATGCTGGTCTTCATCTAACAAACGTGTTATCTTGAAGGTGATAGCAAACAGCGCTCGGTGTTATTAAATATGCCATGCATGTTTCATTTTACAAGGAAAAATATAAGGACGTATGAAGAAGAAGAAACGTTGGAAGTGATTTTGCCATATTTGGTCAAAGGGAAATTCACTATGGTGATACAAGCAGAACATCAAAATTCAGCTTAAAGCGAAATAAAACTCATGTAAAACAAATTTGCATAATAAATTTCAGTATGTTATATGTGCCCATAAAATAAATTGGCATGTTTACGCGCACACATTTATCACCAGCTATACAAAGACATAAACTGCGTTTTACCTGATAGCTCCAAACTGCCCCAAACAAACTTTGCGACCAATTCAACAGCGAATCCAGTGAAATGTCAGCGAGTCTGTATTCGTCCCAGGTCCTGCAGAGGTATAGTCCTTATCTTTGGGAACACCTGAGCGCGGTGTGCTTCCTGCCTATTATAGTTTTCATCTGGTTTAACTGTTATAAAATCCCTTTTGATCTTGGTCTAAGAAGCTTTAGGGACGCGTAAAGGCCACCTGACAACTCCGTGTGCAGCTTTAGCGCGGTGACTGCTTGTCTCAATATCTCCAAAGAGAAGCGCACTTCGGCGTTCACTCGTTGCCTCCCCGTAACTGCTGCTGAAACAGCTTGGCAGGTGGATGCAATGGCCACTATTTGCATATGACACGCCCATGGGGCGGAGAGTTTACCTTAGAGCGCCGCCCTCTTCTGTAGAATTATCTTTAACGCACTGTGGAGTCAAGAAGTCCAGCAGGGACCATAATGAATCATATTACGTTAATTTTTTTCATAAGGGTGAGAAAACTTAGTTATCTCTCACAACAACTTACATAGGATGACGCTACAAAATCCTGTAAAATTAAATGTTTTTACATTTTAACATATTTTCTTTTAGCTGTAAAGAGATTAAGGACGAATTTAGCCAACAGTTATATTTAGTTATATTTTCAAATGTTAATTTACCAAAATGTTAATTTATTGGCCCAAACGATCTTTTTGCTTCATCAAGCTTCATCATTTTCATTAATTCAGTTTTGTTTTCATAAGTTACCTTTTGAATATTCACGGTTTCATATAATAGGATATATAAGGTTATATAAGGGTTTATATTAGGTTATATATTAGATTAGCAGTAATATATTAGGATATATAAGGTTATATAATGGTTTATATTAGGTTATATACTAGGTTAGCAGTGATATATAAGGATATATAAGGTTATATAAGGGTTTATATATGAGGTTAGCAGTGATATATAAGGATATATAAGGGTTTATAATAATTTATATATGAGGTTAGCAGTGATATATAAGGATATATAAGGTTATATAAGGGTTTATATTAGTTTATATATGAGGTTAGCAGTGATATATTAGGATATATAAGGTTATATGGGAGAGCAGTGGAAATTTCCCATGAACAAAAATGTATTTGTTTACATATTAAAGGTCATAACATGAGAATATTGTGCAAAATATGAGAAGCTTTTAAACTTCAGCGACTTCCCTTGAGAGACTGCAGCAGTGAATTAAGCTTTTAAAATCAGTGTTGTGCCTTGAGTTTGTAACTCAAATCATTTCCAGTTTTGCTGCTTCTTATAAACAGGTTTTCTTTTTGAACTGCAATTATTAAAGCAATTACAGTTGCAGAGCCTTAGGTGTAGTTTGTCCATGACAGTTTGTACACACACACTCACACACACACACACACACACACACTTATCTATCTAAACACTCCACAGACTTTTGTTTTTATACACAGTTAGTTATAAACACTATAACCTAACCATAACCCACAATCTAACTCTTATCCTAACAGAAAACCTTCTGTATTTTTACAATGAAAAACAATCTTTGTTTACTATATTTTTATAGTGCGATTACAAATAAGGACATCCCCAAAAGGAGGTTTTGCTCAGATTTGTCAGGTTTTGTTAAGTAGTTAAATTTGATGGTAAAGTAAACCCACCCATACACACACACACACACACACACACACACAAACATATTTGCTCGTTTAGTTCTTTTGGATGAGGCTGTAAGCAGAAACACATTCTTGTATTTGGAAGTAAATGCGTTTGCATGTTAATGCGTGACGGGGGGAGGTGGGGGGTTGTGGGGGGGGTTTTGAAAAACTACCTGCACRAGATTTACAGAGAATTTCAGAGAATGTGCATTTGTCGTCTTCCTAGAAGAAGTATAATGAGATCAGATGTTTCAGATTTAGAGATTTCAACACAAATTAAACACGCTTCGACAAATTGTTCCAAAACAAAATGATCCAAACAATACTAACCACATTAATGTCATTTCTGTCCCTTTTTATTTCAAGAAATGTCCATTAAGATTGTTCAGAGCATTCTGCGAGACATAAAATCTTTTCCTAGGAGAGTAAACAGAGATAAGAATGAGGTTTGATTTTATTTCATGTAAACACTGTATGACATGCAGTGACAGTTCACTCTATTGAAAATGATCATGTGCACATCCATCTATTAGCTGATAAGAGCATCTTTGAGTACCGTTGAGAAAGATCAGGATTAATCTTGTCACATAGTAGCTGCAGCAGAGCAATTAAACATTGCTGCCATGCAGTTTACATACATGCATATGTCTTTGTTCATGTTGCCTGTATTTCAATTGTATTGTATTTCTGACATGTAAATGCGCAGTATACGCAATTTTGTTAGCTTATGACATCTGCATGCAATGCGCTAATTAACTGTTTAATACAAAAATCTAGTTTGTAATTAGTAATTAGATTGTACAGGTTGAAAATAGACTCATTCTTTCGACCTCCTAACAGATGTTCTTTAACTTCTTAAATAGAACCAATGAAGTTTCCATCTTAGTCAGCAGGTTCTATAGAATGAAGCCTTTCAGAACTTTGAGGAATATTAACATGTTTAAAGGGTTCTATACCGGCCAGTTTACCGACTCTACATCTTTGTCTCCCACGACATGAAGTTATTTAAAAACTTTAACTTGAGGCGACTAATGAAAAGTCGTCCTCCTATTGTCAAATAAGATTGAAAAAGCTAATTTCAAGCTTTGCGTTTCCGCACGTCTGTCGCCCGCTTTCCGTGGGCCACATTCTTTATTACCCTCCTTTAATCTACATTCTCCACAAAATTCACATTACAGTCACAATGCAGCCTGCTGGTGAGATTGGGCTCGGGGCTGAGGGTGAATGGACACAACCGGAGAATCTGTCCTTTTCAGTACCGTCAGACCATTCACCATCCTCTCTCGCTCTCTCGCTCTCTCTCCGACCTGCAATAAAACTGTTGTGAAAGACGACTTGGCTAAGGTCAAATGGAGGAACTCTTTGAATGAAAGCAGACGGACTCCGTCTCTCTCTCGGCGAACTTTGACAACTTCGACAACTTATCTTTTCAGCGCGAGGCAGAGTGGGGCTTCTAGAAGAGAGGCTGACCTGCACGACTGTCTCGTACCCTTCACCTCGTCCTTTATGTGGAAATAAAAGGCATTTCAGATGTCAGGACTGGATGTGGAGTCCGAGCGAGTCTGTGACCCCGTTTCCTTCAGGCTGTTGTCTTTGATCCGGTCGTGTCGTGTTGGCATCGATTCTCTCCTCACGGGCTCGACCTGTAATATGAAATGTGACATCACTACGGTAAC
The DNA here is from genome assembly GCA_036877575.1 of Botia almorhae. Lineage (NCBI taxonomy): Eukaryota > Metazoa > Chordata > Actinopteri > Cypriniformes > Botiidae > Botia > Botia almorhae. The sequence goes on along the minus strand of JAZGTJ010000557.1, from coordinate 38,291 downwards.
CTGTGCAGCAGAAATAATGGGCCTGCGTTCCTGTGGTGCTTTAAACCTCCAAAGCCTCAGGTGTTGTTGTACCTTCATGTACCTGTGAACTGTGGGTGATAATGAAGGGTGCAGATGCTTTAGACACTGTGATTACCTCACGGGTCAATAACCTGACACCTTTACACACAACAGAAGTGTGTGTGTGGAAATTTGAGGGCCCCCTAGTTGTGTGCTTGTGAGTCTATTCTACGTGTAGGGGAGGCGGGTTTCTAATCTAGTCATACTTTAAGAATAATAGCTCTTTTTTAGAGGTAAGCTTTTGTGAATTTCTTCAGTGGAAAGTGGTTCATACGTTAAGTAAAGTAAATACTGTTTGTTTTATTTTGTTTGTTTTATGTTGAGAGAAAATAAGACTGAATTTAAAGGAACAGTTCACTCAAAACTAAAAATTCTGTGACTTTTCTGTGGCTGTGTCATTTTAAACAAACAAGCACACATTCGTTTATCTTCTGTGAAACAAAAATGGAGACGTTTAGCATATTTGTCACACATTTCTATGAAGAGTTCATGTTCAGACCACTGAAGACATAAAACACCTTCTGTGAAGAACAGACCAAAATTCCTCAATAAATTTAAATATTCCTAATTACTGTCTTTTAACCAACTGCCATACTGAAACATCGCATACATATAAGAATATAGAACAAGTAAAATGTGATTTTATGGGCCTTTTTACTCCGTTAACTGCTTCTTAAAACATAAGTGTCTGGATCAGTCCAAACACTTCATTTCCTCCTTTCTCTCGGTCCTCCAGTGATCTTGACAATAAGACAAAAGATCCTGTTCCTGTGCAGTCCAATACAACCCCGTGACCCCTCACAACAGTACTGTAAAAAGCACAGATTGTTCCCCGCACCATTGGGCTGGGCTGGTTTCACCACTAATGGTCCCAATTAGTCTTCTGTACTGGTTTCCCTCAGGTGTAGGGAGATTTGGAAACCATCCTGCATACCTTCTTATTCGCAGAGATCTAAAAAGTCACTCTCCTCCTCAGTGCTTAAGAGGTTCTTGTGAATGAGGCTCTATTTGTTCCCGATCAAAGACGATGTATCGCATCAGTCCTTTGAGTCACTGAGGAGGCATTAGCATTATTAGCGCTTGTAAATAAACACCAGACTCACGGCTTTTCTGTGGGGAATACCTGTTTTCTTCAGACTGTTGAAATCAAACTCGCTCACTCGCAGCAGTTCCCTCACTTTTGTGAGGGAAAATGTGTTCCAGGCTCATGAAAGCTCTTCTGGCTTCTCAGGCAAATCCTTTGGGTCAATACTAATGTGCTATTGTCATAACAATGAATATAGCTGAAACAGAACAACTTTTGTTTATGAGGCTAAGCAAAGCTGGTGAGAAGCCAACCGTACAACTATTTATTATCTGTCAGACAAAATTGGAGAGCAATGTTGTCTCAACATTACAAACCAGCTAACTGGAGCAATGTTATCTCAATGTTACAAACCAGCTAACTGGGAATGTTCTCAGAAGTTCTCTCAAAGTGTACAAAAGACATTCTTGCAGTAACGTTGTTCAAAATGTTCTTTAGATATTAGTGGAACATTTTAAAAAATGTTTGAATAACGTTCATATATCCAAGCAATACTGTTTACACAACGTCTAAAATTGTTGTTTTGAATGTTCCTAGAACATTCAAAATGACATTTGTAACATTTTTGTTGGAAACAGACATGAAAATGTACAGAGCACTTGCTTTTTCCATTGTGACTTTTTTAGCATTTTTGGAGCATGGCGGTCCAGTCCGCTCCAGTTCTCTTTTGTTGTGTGGACAGCAAGCAGTCTGGAGATCACTTCATATTTTCTTCCAAAAGAAAATGAGTCACTTAAATTTGGAACATCATAAGAGTCAGTAAATGATGATGGAATTTTCATTTTTGGGCGAACTATTCTTTTAATATGATTCACAGCTCTTTGTGTCTTGTGTTGTATGGACTCTGTACGGGCCAGAACCAATGGAAAAAACAGCCAAAGTTTTCTTCAGTGATGGACACACAGACCTACAGCACACATACACAACACAGCCTCAACAGAACGACAGATTAAATTGTTGAATTAATGAGCGAGCATGTAGTAATCTCACAGCCTCAATGGGAACCTTATGCTTTGACAAGATATGACAAAACGTTCCCTCGCAAGCCAGTAGTAAAGCTGATGTCCCCTGCTCTCTCTCTCCCCCTCTCGCTCTCCCTCTCTCATTAGCATATATATGAGAAAAGTTCTCTCGTTTGCCTCTCACCTTGAGCATTCACAGGTCTTCATCTCTTCTCAAACACTCTGTTCCAAATAACTCAAAGCAGAGTTTATATATCTCTCACAAAGTTCACATTTTTTGTCATTTTTTCAGAGCAGCTGCTCGTCGACTTTCTAAATACGAAGTATTATAGAGACCGTTCTGGTCTGGCAGAATGAATGTTATAAGTCACCATCACCGAGGTCCTGAGCGCAGGGCAGGAACACGACATCTGTTGGACCTTTACAGAGGAAGAAACGAAAGCAATTTACGTTTCATCTTCCTCGCTGAGGCGTACAGTACTTAAATGAAGAAAAAATAGATTCTTCATTTCTTTCCACTTCAATTAAGTCAGAGTTCATTGGATTTGACTGAACAACAGATTCATTTGTTAGTTTTTGGTTCACACAGAGCAGGTCTTGTGTTCAATGCACTGCAATGTATCCGCGCTTGAGACTAACATACTGTACAACAACAGATATGTTTATAATAGAGTACAAGCTCACTGCTTACCAAAAACCGCCACTACTCGCACACAAAAATAGCACATTATGTAACGCTAACAACGTTTCGTTTCAGAAATGAAAGCTAAGCACATTGGGATACAGTATTCTGTGCTGTGTTTTCTGGTTATGTACTGTACATTTTAGGAACTATAATTGGTGAATGGAAGGTTCATGTTGGCTTTATTGAATATTTGTGTTTCTTCAGAAGGAAAGAGGTTCCATATCCATTGTCCATAGACCAGCACAAAACACCCTCAAGAGAGAACCGGATCCAGGCCACCTCTGAATGTGTGTGTGAACAGTCCTGGTTCACTATGTTATGGGGACCAAATGTGTCCAACAGTATAGTAATATCAGTCAATTTTGACCTTTTGGTCCCCATGAGGAAACAAGCTTATAAATCATACAAAATGATCTTTTTTTTAAGAATCTACAATAGCAGGAGGTTTTCTGTGATAGTTAGATTTAGGGGTACGTCTATGGAACGTCCCCATAAAACAAAAAATCCAACATGTGTGTGTGTGTGTGTGTGTGTGCGGGTTCAAATGTAAAACTACACATTTTTACCCTTAGCCACACTACATCAATGTTTAAGAAATCTCTTCAATAAATGCACCTTAACTGAACGAAACCACAGTCCAGAGATTTCTGGCACACTGCTAACTCAACATTTCTCTATAGCGTTCTGTTTTGGCCCAGTTCAAACCTCATTTTGGCCGGTTCTGTGGGAACACACACAACCTGTGGGCTGTGGGTTCAAATACACTCATTCTCTAAAGTTCAAACGCTGATTTAATTCAGTGTAAGTGGAACAACCTTGACAGACAGAGACAAACACGTCCTCTCACTTGTGTAAATCATAGCTGGTTTATGTTATGATTCATTTATGTGTCAAGGGTTTGAGTTTAGTTCATAAGAGGCTTACGTTGTTACCAATCACATGCTTTACCCACTGAGCTGAAACATATACTTCTTTGTATATTTTGTATATCTTTCCTTGTATATAAAAATATACGCCATCTCACCATTAAGCACAGAAATGTCTGTTTAAAGTATAATTTATATATGTATGCATGTAGATTTTAACCTCAAAAATGTCACTTCTAAAATGGAATTAGAAGAGCCACAGCTGAAGCAAACACACACACACACACACACACACACCTGTGAGTGTGCATTTACATTAAAATGTACATTTAAAAATAATCAAATAAATTAAAAAATGAAACAATAATTACTACTAATAATAAACAAATAATAATAAACAAATAAAAAAAAAAAAAATAATATTAAACTATTTATTTTATGTACTAATATTATTTCATTAATCTTACCATGTTTCGGCTAATGTACATATGTTCTGACATGTTCAAAATATTGTGACATTTTGGCCTAATTTTTATCTTTATTACATGAGAAACCATATCATGTATCAAAATAAGAGCTCAGACAAGGTTTTCAATAAAATGCAGTAAAGATTGTAATCTCTGATTACAGAAATTGTGCAGAAATGAGTGTAAAATAACATAAACAAGTAAATTAGGTCTGCGGTACACAGAACAACTCACATCTAAACATATTCAAGCTTAATTGCAATGACACGTTTATATACATTAACAAAGGGCATGTGGAAAAAGCCAACAGGGTTTGCTTGCTTGTTCAGAACAAAAACGCTGAAGACAAGAGACTTTCCATTGCTTTTCATCAGCCAATTAGCTCCGACCGCCATCCAAAATGACTCGCAACACCCTCGCTAAACCTTTTGGTCACCAATCTCTACTAAAGCACATGGTACACCACACTGAGGTCGAGGTGGATGGAGGTTAAATTAACTCATGCAAGAGGTGGAGAAAACAACCAACTACATGCTATTTTCATATGGCCGTCGCATTAAATGCATCATTAACATGCTTCTCTCAAACTCCCATTAGGAACTGCAGGCTGATCCATCTTTGCTTTTATCTAAGTTTTGATAATCTCATCGATGAGGATTTATAAAGGGTGGAGGACGTTGTGTCGTGCGGCAACATGTACGACGATGTTTTTGGCATCTTGTGCTCTTGTGTCATCGCTAAAATCTCCCGCATGTAAAGAATAAACAAACAAAGATCTAGCGCTATAGAAATGTCGCTAGTCATGTGGGTCTAATCAAATCATACTTGATCCTCGTAATTATACAGATTTAGCGATTAATGTACGTAAGACTTAAGGAAAGATAAAAAAGTATATTGCTGAACTTCAAGTAAAGACTTGGACACACTTAGCAAGATTAAGAGGTTGCAGTGAAACAAATGTGTGTGAGGTCCCATCAAACTGAAGCTTCTCTCTTGTTCAGACAAGCAACATACAGAGCATATAGTTTACAGTAATGTTTAGACAGACAGACAGACAGACAGATCCCAGCTAACAAATGTAGGCTATAAGAACGTTTCCCTAACATTTCCAGTAAGTAACAAAAATGCCTAGAATTTTATTTTGAATGTTCTAGAATGGTTTTTTAAATGTTGCATTAATGCAAGTGCTCTGTTATAAGAACATTATTCAAGCATTGTTTAATTTCACTAACAATTTAAAAATGACATTGTATTAAATGTTAAAAAAACATTCTGCTTAATTGAATGAAACCACAAACCAGAGTTTTGGTTTCATAATGCAAGAACTTTGTTGATAATGTTGAGAGGACATTAGGCAACGTTCTGACAACATTTCCTGTTAGCTGGGATCGCAACCTCATGCAAACAGCCTCCCCGAGTTCTCCAAAACTATGACTCGCTGATCTGTCCGTTTCTTCTTGGCACTGCTTACATCATAATCAGAGGAAGTGGGATTTTGCTATTTTGTACCTATTATGTTGCAGTGATGTCACAGGCCAGTGTGAATTCACTTCCTAAGGATGCAGTGCGTGGGTCAAGACCCGGCAGAAGGAAAGACATGTTCTATTACAGTGTTTGTGCTTTCGGGGTTCAGCTGGTGGACTTCCTCTCTTCCTGTCTGTGTGGACACGCAGGTGACCAGAACTCCAACATCAAAGGCTTCGGCCTACTTTTGTGCATACAAAAGCTAATGCGAGTGATAACACCATGCCAGTCCTAATTAAGAATAATGCCTAGCGACTCTTCCATGTGCAAGACCTCCCAGCAAAACTACATCCTTTGTAAAAATAATACAAACACGCAAGCTCCTTTGTTAAGTCCCGCGGACGACATCGCGTGTGTTTACAGAGCCGAAAAATCAATAGAACTTCCCTGAGAAACAGACTGACAGACAGCTAAACTGTTTGTTAAATTGCATAATTAAGCATGCACAATTAGAAGGGTCTGAACGAGGATGTAAAAACAATGACCTCAGTGTTTAAGTTTTTGAAACGGCGTTATCTATGCCTGATAGACAACACACAGAACTCTTTTGTGATCGGAAGGTCATTTAAACGGTATGACATCATGTTTGTGTCAACGCAAAATGTAGTTTATGACACAACACGGACAGATTGGAAACGAAACAAGCGAGGATTGTTGTTGTAAACCTGTATTTTACGCTGCTGTGAGGACAGTGGGAACCAGCGCTGTACGAATAAGTCTCTCTTTTTCTGTGGTTTTATTTTCCCTTTTTTTATTCCTCCATGGACGCCACCTACCACACCCAGAACTTTAGCGGAAAACTCCACACAATACGAAAACTTGGACTAAATTGGGGAGAAAATCCAAACGTCTGCATGCAATAAAACAGAAACGTTTCGCATAAAACCCGATTAAAGCCATCAGGGAGAAACCCACACACAGAGAGACACGCAGCGTCTCAACGTGGCCCGATGCATTCAAGCTACCCTATTTCTCAGCATCAGTTTTCCCTGAGAATAGAACCACTGACCTCTGAACTCTCGCATCACAGTCCTGCTCTACCCATTGAGCTATGAGAAGAAAAATGGCACACGCATACTGTATTATTACTGTAATATTATATGATTTGACCCATTACATTGTGAAACTGGATGTAGGTTTCAGCACATGATATTATTATATTTATTATATTTGTCCTCAACTATAAACGTCCATTAAATATCATTATTTTCAATCTGAGTCATATCCACCTTCACTATAAAATCCGGTCATGTCAGCGGTTGATTATTTAAAGGATGAATTAATACCATTTTAACAGTCTATCCTACAAAAAAATGTTGGTTTATGTATGCATGTTTGTTTTTATGATAACGCAGGTCCAACATAAACAAGTAACGATTATGAGTCCACAGGATAAACATTAACCTCATAATGAAGGTACATGAATGTTGTGACATAAAGAGCTAAGCAACCTAATAAACACTCACAGTCGCGCTCGTCCGCTTTCCCCTCATTGTGATGACTGGACTTCATTGTTTTGCTTCTGAAACAAAGAGCAAATGAAGGCGTGCTGTGGCGGCTGGCTCTTTGGTCTAGTGTGAATGGAAACCTCAGGGCTCTGGCAGGCAGGAGCCAGGAGGATTAGGCATGTTGGAAATGCTTTTGTTACCAGGGCGCTGTGGCTGTTGATTTATTCACTTCTGCCTGGGCTGCACCAGCTCAGTTAAAACGACGAACGCATCGGCGCTGTTGTTGAGGATAGTAAGGGACGGAGGTAATTCGGTGCCAGCGCACTGCTCTTTCCCTCCCTCTCCGCCCTCTGGATAACAACAAGGGTCCCACTGTTGCCGGGCGTGACCTGATGATGTCACAATGAGCCTTCGCCCTTACAGCTTCGACACACCATGCGCGTATGTAATGCCCGTCGCATCCTGGAAACGCACATGCCAGCGAGAAAAACGATGTTTCCTGACACCACCCTCTTCCTCTTAAACTGCTTTGCTCAGGTACATTTTAACTTCCCCGTTAGTCACTTCCTGTGATGCTGGTACACACCATGTTTTTCTAAGGTGACCACCCATTTGCTGACTTATAATGAACCCGAGGCTTCGTTTATAAAATGCACATACGGTCAGGTTTGATCCAATGTTAAAAAATACCAAAACTGGGGAATTGTAAAGAAGACTTTTATTTTGTTTTTTAACTCCTATTAGAAACTCTTAATTTCTTTTTTGGCAAGACTTAGCAAGTATGTTGTATTTTGAAATGCATTTATTTTAATCTAGATTTTTGCTACAGAACTGCTAACAACTCAGTTGTCAATATAAAGTTCTCACATTTACAGTCAAATATAAACAGGGATAAATGTCAGTAAACAAATCATCATATCATGTCTAAAGGTTTTAGAAACATCACACAAAACATGAGCTTGTTCATTCAATCCATCTGCCATTCAATACAACTATTACCACTGGTCAAAGGCTTACGTAAATATTTAGTTCATATGTTGGGTTTCTTTTTCAACGAAGTTAAATGGTGCAAGACTTAAATATTTAGTTGTGTGCAAGGTGTGACTAAGTGCCCATTTGCACCACAAAAGGCAAACGTATAACCTACACAGCGCTGGAGCAACCGGCCCCAGGACTCACACAAATGTGCTTGAAAAAGCCTTCAAAATTCTCTCGATAGCTTGTTTTTCTTTTTAAAACACCGGCTTTCCGACATCAAGGTGAAAGCTGGTAATATGTAATTACCTCAAAAGCAGCCCGGGGCAAAAAGGATATCTGAAGACACAGCAGCGTTGTCAAAGCAAAAAAGAAGTCAGAATATGTTTAAAGAACGAATGCGAGGTCTCGTCCTGCCTGTCATAATACAGCGCGGGGGGGCGGGGGGGGGGACGTGCATGTCTGAGCACTTCTGAGTTCAAGCATCAGGCTACAGAAATCTGTTAAAGATGTTCAAAACGAAAAAGTGGCCCAAATGTGGCGTTGATGATGTCATGGGAGTGGCGTTTGGCTAACCGAGCACATGTGTGAAACAGAGAGAGAGAGAGAGAGAGAGAGAGACAGAGAGAGAGAGAGAGAGAGAGAGAGAAGGGAAAGATATACAGTANAAACGAAAAAGTGGCCCAAAAGTGGCGTTGATGATGTCATGGGAGTGGCGTTTGGCTAACCGAGCACATGTGTGAAACAGAGAGAGAGAGAGAGACAGAGAGAGAGAGAGAGAGAAGGGAAAGATATACAGTAAAGAGGGAAAGCAACAGCTCAAGAAAGAATTCGAAAGCGCTGTGGATGTTTTCATTATTCATTTTTCCATACGGACACACTACACGCTACTGATTGTGCCAGAAAATTAGTTAGCATGAATCCCTCAAACCCCAGGACACACAAATCCAAGTGCACTGGATGCAGGATGTTAACAGCCAGGTCAAGACTCGCTCATAGTGCTAAACGAATCAGACATCACTCTTCTTGGGTAAAATTCAGCAGTTAGCTCATGGCACTGGCAAGCAGTCAGCCTGTCAAAGCCAGTAAGAGGTTTGAAGCCACTTAAGAAACAAAACAGGGTGTGTTGCCTCCACCGAGTTTCTTTGCCCAGCAATTTTTTAAGGGTGTTTTCACACCAAAGTTTTTCATGTGAACTATATCTAATGTTTGGTTACATATAGTTCATGTGAACAAAATCAGTCTCAGCAAGTAAAACACTATGTACTGTATTACGGTAGATTATCTTTTGGAAAAGGTCATACATGTACACACACACACACACACACACACACAGAGGAAATTTCTTCAGTATATTTCTGATATCAACATGCACACTTATACCAACACTGCATGGACTGGTCAGGAAGTGGGTGGCTTTAAAATCAACTCTGTTTTTGGCTCGTTCCATTAAAGTACAGATTAAACATCTTTTAAAATATATATTCTGATTATTTCTTTACCGATGTAATGGTAAAAAACAGAAAATAATAGCAAACCATAAAATGTTCTTGTGGGTTATGGTGTTTTGTTGTAATTGTTTCTCAGTCATTTTGAACTTCAGTTGAGGAATTACTTGTCAAGCCTTCAAGTAAATGAAAATGTAATATCTTCACTTACATAAAGCGTTCCAACAATTATGAGATAATTTCCTTGTAACATGAAAGATTTGTATCTTACGTTAGGAACACACTGTACTTAACTCTGAGGTAAAACAGATGTAATTGCACCATTAAGCTGGAAAAAAAGTATTTGGTTACAGTTGTACAGCAAGGCCCACACAAAACAGTAAAAGGACAAGTAGATCACACCTGCAAGTAGGTGAGTTTTTTAAAGACATAGTTTATCTAAAAATTATTTTCTTCATCTTATTTACACTGTTTACCAATCATGTTGTTTCAAACGTATATAACTTTCGTAAATGGAAAAAAGACGTGAACTATTACAACCATAATGAAACTCCGGCTAACAGTTTTAGGTTGTACATTTCCCTCATGTTTCCATGAAGTAAAAAAATTTTTGAAAGTTCTTGGAAAGCTCAAAACTTTCAGTTTTTTAAACATTATTTGCATGGTTATGGGAACGTTATTCAAATATTTTTAAATTCTGTAACTATTTGAAAGTGTTCCACTAATTACTTAAGAATAATGTTTTGATATATTTATATATCACATTAAACAACATTCTACTAACATTACTGCAAGAACATTTTTGACAACTTTAAGAGAACTTTTAGAGGGCATGTTCTGCCAATGTTCTGAGAACGTTCCCTGTTAGCCGGGAGTAAATGGGGACCAGGGACAACCATGGTCACCATTTACTTTCATTGTAAGCAAAAAAGCAGCTTATAAATTCTGTTAAACAACTTTATCTACCTGAGGGCGAGTAAATGATTGACAGCATTTTTAATTATTTATGTGAACCACATGTATGATTATGTGTCCTCCTATTGCATTCTGGGAAACAAAAGACAGTTATTGATATAGAGAGTGTCAGCAGGCTAATAACCTCCAGCTGAACTCACACAAACATGAATGCCGCAGCGTTGTCAAGAAAGCCGCCCTCCTGCTTCAGGGCACCATGCCATCAGCCAATGGCAGCTTGGCACGGTTACTAAGTGCCACATGGGTTGATCAGACAGCCTGCCATGACCTTGACATGGGCAGTTTCATGCATTACACAAACATGGGAGTAATGATGTTGGCAGGATTTAGCTACAGGGAAGAACAAGTTTGTCAGAGAGTTCACATGCAGTTGGGCTGCTTTTGTTTGATGTTTTCTTGCATTAATAATCAAAAATGCGTTTATGTGATTTGAAAATCCAGTCCCACAGATGTTGTGTGGTTTACAGTAATGTTGTTTTGATGGAATAATTGTGTTTTCAACATGTGGCACCGATAAAAATATTGTAATATTCAGAATAATGTGCATTAATATGGCATGCAGAAATATGAACCCTAATATTATTATATCATTGGGGAACAGAATAAACATGTTTAAATGGAAACAGGGGAGTCGAGATTCAGTCTTGCTTTCTGATTCAAAACTAGCAAAGGCAGTTTTTATATACACATACACAGCTTTACTAGATTTGCTAAGCTAGGCTTTGACGCGATGGTTCGTGCCCACGCAAAAGTTGCTGTCAGAATTAGATGTCCAGAGTGGTTTCAGGGTCTAAAATAATCCAGTATTCCTTCTTAATGCAAATGTTTAAGCCAGTAAAACCAGTGTTTTAGGGCTAAATGTTAAACCCTCGCTCTCTTTGTAAGTCGCTTTGGACAAAAGCATCAGCTAAATGAATAAACGTAAAATGTATTTCTCACTGTAGCTGTCTCACCTCCCAGTCTATGACCGTCCAAAACTCAAGTGTTTATTGGGGCATTAGTTAAGCTGCTGCTACAGGAAATCACTTCCCACATGTATGTGTCAGTAAACAAGCCGCCCCTCCAAACAGTGAAGATAAAAGACGTTCTCTGTTGTTCCCCTTCAGGGCAATGCAAACACTGGAAACCCCAACAGAATAAATCCTCCTGTACTACAGCCGCGGGTCATCCTGTCCCTTCTAAAACAAACCCATAATGACGATCACTGACACTGTTCAGTGTTCAGATAACAACAGATAACGACAAATAAAAAGGAAATGGCCCATCCTGGTTAGCAGGAAATGTTGTCAGAACATTGCAACGTTCTCTCAAAGTTTTCTCAATGCTATCAAAAAACTTCTTGCAGTAACGTTAGTAGAATTGTTTTATATATTGTGTGTATAAAATGTTTTTCTTAAGACGTTAAAGTAATGTTTTAAAAAAGTTACAGAATTTAACAAGTTTGAATAACATTCTTACAACCAAACAATAATGTTAATATAATGTCTAAATAACTGGACGTTTTGAACATTCCTAGAACTTTCCACATCACATTTTTAACGTTTTTGTTACCTAATGGCAATGTTAAGGAAATGTTCTTACAACCTTAAATTGCTAGCGAGGGACAGTGAGATAAGACGCTGATTAAAAGACAGGGTGGAGACCAGGTGAACCGCATTTCCCGAAAGCTCCCTGCTGTCAAATTGTGGATCTGATAAGGTGCCGGGCCTTTGTAGACACCCATATCGCTGCGAGCGGTTCTGAGGTATTAGCGTGAGGATCAGGTTTGGGGTTGTGCGACAAAACATGTTACGAAGAGATAATTTGTATAGAGACGATACCATGAGACGCTGATGTGGCCACACAAAGGGTTTGGTGGGACAAGCTGCTGCTTGGCATGTGAATTATGTCATGGTCTTTACCGGGATGGGAGTAAGGTATGCACGACATGTGCATTAGTACAGACCCTCAGCACTCACACACACATATGCCTCCAAATACCACCCAGACCACGACAAGGAATCGCCCGTATCCTGTATGTGTGTCATCTTGTCTGGAGAGATATCTGCTGGCTCTTTGTTTAAGAGCAGCAAAACATGCGTGTTTGTCTTCACTTGTATTCAGAAGAGCCACTTAGCCCTGCATAACATGAGGGACAAACACTCTGATGTCACGGCAGGACGTTTTATTCATAATACGGTTTTGATTAAAGCTACTTTAATTGTCCTACTGAAAGAAGCACAGCAACTCAAACATGTCGATGACTAAGCGATGACTAAAACCTACTAGTACACTAATATACTTAGTGTATATGTCAGTGGTTTGTCTATTAGGATTGTTTAGTTTAACTTGTATTAACTAACAATTTTATGTTGTACGAATGTTGCCCCAACGTTTCCCTTGAAAAATGTTAAACATTTTATTTTGAATGTTCCAGGAATGTTCAAAAAGTTCCTTTTTTAGATGTTGTATTAACGTTATTGCCGGGTCCCAAAAATGTTATTTAAACTTATGTTAAAATTCTGTAACGTTTTTAAAACAATCCGCCAACCATTTATGAGTAACGTTTTTAATTTATATGATACATACCATTAAGAAAGTTCTACTAATGTTTCTGCAAGAACTTTTTAATAACTTTGAGTGAACATTTAGAGAACATTAGCCAATGTTCTAAGAACACCCCGTTAGCTGTGTAAATCAGCTGCATTTGTGGCGATTTAATAAAACTGACCCCCGACATAAACACACACACTCAATGAGTTTAAGATACGTTTAAAGGCGTGTGTATGTTCCCTGCTGCTACATGCTGTTGTTATTTACATCAGGCATATCCCCAGAAGCCAGAGGCGTTTACACACAGTCATTGCTGGCAGATGTCCTGTGGTCAGTTCTTGTTAATCAAAGCCTTTAATTGGCATTTGTTCCACACATATGAAAACCTGTTAATGTTTCTCACCCTGTGACTCACTGTTCTGAAGCTCTGACACTTTGAATGTGTAACCTGCCGAGCTGTATTGCCCAAAGCATGCAGACTACAGCCTGACCTTTGACCTGATGACACAGTGGGTTACAAACATCACTGCTGAGTTTCTCTCCTTAAAAGTGGCTTGTCCAATTAGATGCATTCCTCTCACTACAGGTAGGAGATATGACAGAAAAACAGGAAAACAACATTTTAATCCTTTAATCTAACTGCACTGTAATAAAATAAAGACATTGTGATTCTACCCATCTTTAAATCTGATAATGACATCAATGATATTTACTCACGATTCACCTCTGAAAAACGGCATCGTTTGCATTTCGGAAAGATTAAATCTGTGTGGAGGGGCCAAACATATGCGCACACATTGAAAGAAGCCTCATTCTTTTCTCCGGTCTCCCGCCTTTTTTGTGCCTGTGTATTTTTCCCGGGTGCAATACAGCAAAAGGAATAGCTGATAAAACAGGAAGTCCGTCTGGAAAACCTACTGAGCAGTGAATTAGTAATGGAGAGGCCTTGTTGCTTTGGTTTTGTGTGTGTTTGTGCATACAGGTGTGTGTGTCTGTGACAGTCTCTACGATGTCAAATATCTTCTAGTACAGTAGCAATATACTGTACTAGAAGATATAGACAAAAGAGAGAATTTTTCATTGAATGAAGCACTGGTCCATACAACCCAGCAGATCATAACCCAGTCAGACACGAACGCTGTCTGTGTATGTGTTGCCCAATGTTCTCCAAAAGTTCTTTCTGTAATGACAAAAACATTCTTGCTGTAATGTTGTTAGAACACCTTTAACATTATATATCCCATATGTCATGTTTTTTTAAATTGTTAGTCAAATATTTAAATAACGTTACAGAATTAAAAAAACGTTTGAATAACATTTCTAATAACCAAACAATAATGCTAATAAAAAACAGGATGTTTTCAACTTTTCTAGCACATTCACAATAAAAACAAAAGAACCAACATTTTTAATAATCCTAGAACATTTAAAATAAAGTTTTTAACATTTTTGTTACTTAATGGAAACATTAGGGAAATGTTCTTAGCACCTAAAATTGTTAGCTGGATGTCTCCTTCCAGAGCTTTACTTGTGGCCTGATGGTGTTTCAAGCACAAGTATTTACACCTCAGGCTCAGTGTGACCTAAACGCCCGTTTGTAGCAGCCACTCACACAGACAGCTGTACACAACACTCATCTGCCAGATCTGTTTGAAACAACCATGAACAAAACAGCTTCACTAACAACTTGAGTTCACAGATATCTGCTGACAGTCTCTATTATCAGTGCCAAGAAGATACAGAGCTAAAAGCAGGTCTGAGCCACAGTCGTGTTTGAACATGATTCATCACATCGATCAGCACTGAGCGGGTCCTTGGGTTCTTCAGTACCGGAACTACACATCAGTTTATAAACAATGACCTTTAAGATCCACAATCTATGAGTTGAATTATCAACTTGTATATGTCCAAAAATTCTGTTCAATTTAGGACAAATTAAGGGCACCTGCTAGGTATGAGCAGAAATTAGGCCACGCCTACTTGCAGTACAGTGTCTTCTAAAACTGCATATTTTATAAAGACCTTGTTCATCTCCTGCAAACGACAGAATTCATTTGCAGGTTTTGTACTAATTTAATGTGTAATTCGAGGTCTGAATTACTAGACCTAAACCGATTTAGTTTTGCTATTATGTTAAAGAAGAGACATTTATAAATTGATGACGAATTGATTTGTAGCTCTCATTATAAACAGCCAATGTAGACTGTCATATGATGACATGCAGGTATCATCCTGCAACTAAATATGGTCATATTTTTATTTATGTTGTTATTTATGTTATGTATAAAAATGTGAACTTTCGCAGCGTAATTAAATAACGAGTAACAAATTAGTGGTTAGGATAACAGATAACCAGTTAAATCCAGCATACTGCATTATGGGATACAATATTATTCAATATTGCAATAGGTCTGTACCACACAAGTAAAGTATACTTACTGTAATACTACATTCCTGCATTCTTAGTATGGTGCATGCCATTCCAAACAGCCCCATCATCTTCATAAAAACTTGTTATTGTGCACCCAGACCCTTTATTTTTATATGTTTACAAGAGTGGTGAGGATGTACTTCAGTATAAGGTGACTATAAAAATGTTTCAACAACATTAGATAAATGCAGATAGTGTTCTATATTTCCATCTCTTCTCCCAACAATTTCACTTGGAAACCAAAAGTCTTCTCAAAAGAGCTCGAGAAGTTCCTATCTGAGATGTTTAGACAGCGGTGAAGGTAAAAAAAACAGCCTGTGACACCTCAGTGTTAAGACTGAACGAGCACGGGGTTGACTTTCCACACTTCAAAGGTTCTTAATGGCTCTTAATTTATGGCCTCTTCAGTTAAAGAGACCTGTGCTTTTTCTGTTGTAAACCATCATTATTCACAACCTTGTCATCTCACAGCCCAACCACTCCCCCACACCACACACACACACATGCACGAGACCCAGAGTTAAGTGTGTGTGTGTGTGTGTATCACTGACATGGCCTCTAAAAGTGAAAACACAAACATCCACTAACCACTAAACCATCCACTAAAAAGGTGAGGTTACTGCATTTATATCTGACATATGTACTCTCCATGTTGTTTGGAATGAGTGGATTTATTCATTTATAAATCATATCATGGACCACCTGCCTTTCTGTACAGTTTATCACTGATTTATACCTCTTTTGTTGATCCTGGGACATTTTAGTTAATCATAGTTCCATCCCCTAAACTATTAACTACCTCTAAATCACATTCCAGCAAAGTAATAGGGTTTATAAGCCTCAAGTCTAACCTTAAACCAAAGGCTGAAATCTGACTGGTTGATATGAACTTGTTCCAAGATCAACCAAAAATGTGATCCACAAACTTACAGTATCCTTGCAGAATCATGGTGACCAACACATACATTATAACCATTATCCCAGCATTAGTGTTTTTTTCTTGCTTAAATAATGTGACATTTGTCAGATACGGTAACCCATACCCGAAATGTGACCTCTGCATTTAACCCATCACCCGTGAGGAGTGAACACACACTGCAAGTCGTGAACACACACACCCGGAGCAGTGGGCAGACCACTAATGCTCCCGGGGAGCAATCGGGGGGTTAGGTGCCTTGCTCAGAGGCACTTCAGTTGGCACTGGAATCAAACCAGCAAGCCAGACTCACTAACCAGTAGGCCACTTTCTAGCCTCGCTTACTCGCTTTTAAACTGTCTAGTCTCGCTTGCATGCCATACCTGTATTATTTTATGGTCTTTAATCTCTGCTGGTATTTGATCAGGTCTCTTAAGCTCAAGATTAATTTAGCATTAAACGTGTTGACCTTTAGACAAGCTGCTAATAACATGCTGTAGCACAGGGCGACTTTTGGACACACACACTGCGTGCTTTCCCACGCCCGGGCCCCACACTAAGTATGACTGACACAAATCCATATGAGTAGCTTGTTTCATACTCAGGACAGCTGTGGACAGCAGGCTGGTTCATCTCTGTTCGTCACACATGCAGTTACATTTAGAGCTGCAGTCCCACAGCTAACAACTGGAAACACACCATCAGGCCTGTGGAAACAGATTTACTCTGTCACCTGTTTATGAGTCGTTTCAACTGTTAATCAATCAATTACGCGAGTGGATTGTGATTTCACTGGAACAGTTTGGCAGTGATTGCATTACAAAAATAATTCTCTGAAATAAGATAATTATGTCATTGTGTCATTCCAAGCCTGTAATATAAAGAGATTAGCAAAAAAGGTTTTGTGAATGTTTGTGCTTAATTTCCCATACTTTCTTCAATACAATTAAAACGTTTATTTTACCATAACTTTCAACGAGGTTTGGTGTCCAGGTTTGGTACAACAAAAGGGTGGAAAATAAAATGTTATTTTTTGTTCCTATAAGCAAATTTAGGACTGTTCCAAACACATGCAATTATTGCGTAACATTTTCTTTTGCAAATTACCTGAGAGTTTTGAACGCTTGTTAAAGTTTTGAGTTTTTCGTCTGAAACCCTCGTCCCTCATGTCTTACATAATCTTTCTGATCTACATCAC